>CAUZXS010006691.1:0-114329 GCA_963585895.1 Sepioteuthis lessoniana | reverse complement strand
CCAATTTCACCTTTTGGGAAGAAATGCGTAACTTTACTGCTAAACAAACTCTGGCATAATGCTTGGATATATCCATGTCGTAAAACTGGAAACACAGGAGTTTCGTGCAGTAAGTAAAAGTTTTGTCTCGGCTACCTGTATAAAAAAGCATAAAATTATGGACTCGAACCAAAATAAACGAAATACAGGTATTTACAAAAAGAAAAAAATAGAGTACATCGGATAATTTCAGAAATAATGGTAAGAAAAAGAATTTAAGCTGGCACTTTGGGGAACTATCAGATGTATTAGCAGAATTTTATCTGTATTTTTTCTGTATATAGATATCATATTAATATTGTATTTTTTCTGTATATAGATATCATATTAATATTGTATATCCTCTACACAGAGATTCTCTTTCGTTCTTTAAGGTGGGAAAATAGTAAAAATAGGAGATGATCAAGTAGCCATAAAAAACAATAAGAACAGTCGAAATATACGATATTTGCCAAAGAAATAGATAAAAAACTATTCAAAAGAATATCTAACATATAAACCTTCATGATACACAATTTTCTACATAAATACTTGAAGTTTATAATCAAGACTTTCAGCTGCACGAAGTGTTCCATTGTCGTTCAGGGTATCAAAAACTATAGCCATTGAGAAGCATATTGTATGTTTAAATTAAGCAAAACAAATTTTGATATTGTTATGCAACGATATTTTAGAAGATATTTTATAACTTCCCTTATTGTAGGTACGTTCTATCAGGATAGATAGGAGAATTTTTAAGATGCCTCCGTGAATGACTTTGTGTGGTGTTCTTTATCAGTTTCCAGGATTTAAAATTCATTATGATGCAAAATTGGTTGATGTGAGAGAGATACGAGTTCGAGATACGAGTTCGAGACTTCTTAAGAGCTTATTCTTTGCTTTCAAATGTAGATACGTTTGGTTGGTTGTTTGGGTTTTATGGCATATAACCTTTGTAGGTTATTTAACACTAAATCAATTTTTATGAAAATAGTTCTATTTCAAACAATTCAGTTTAGCATAAGTACGCAGTTTAAATGTGAGTACAGATTAATGGTGAAAAACATTTATATTTCAAGCTATTCAGTTTAGTCAAGCAGTTCTGATTCAGCTAATTCAGTTTAGTATAAGTACAGATTTTGTTTACACACAGTTAAATGTCAAAACAGTTCTATATTAACAAAATCAGTTTTTTGTAAGTAGAGTTTCAATGTCAAAAACAGTTCCATTTCAAAGAATTCAGTTTAGCATAAGCACGTAGTTTGAATGTAAGTACGGTTTGTCAAAAACTTTTCTATTTCAAGCTATTCAGTTTTGTCAAACAATGCAGTTTAGCATAAGTATGCCGTTAGTTCTATCTAACCCATAGATAGGGCCATAGATAGGGCTCTATCAGATGCTACCACGCCAGGCCAGAGTGCTCCACATTCCCAAAAGCAGCAGGATTACTGGAACTTTAACATCAGATTGTTTAGTGTCATATCAGGACGCTCATTAGGGGGTCTTACCCCTCTGAAGAGGTGCAGTCAGTGTATTCTACAGCCCCAGCCGACTGGGCAATTCAATATACGCTGTTTCCTGATCCCCTTAGACTGACATTCTGCATTGGATCAGGTTACTTCATCGCCAACAGTTCATCACCATAGAAAATATTTCTGTAATAGTTTGGTTGATTAGTTTTACGATATGTCAACCTTTGTTGGGTTATTTTATGTCGAAGACATAATTGTTAAATTATGATTTCCAATTATATGCAGTACACAAACTTATCTCTACCATCATTTTAAATAGGTAAATACCTTATATTTATTTGCAATATCAATATCTAAGAGTAAACGTATTAATGCTGTTCAAAATCCTTTTAAACATTGCCTCAAATCGATCAATAAATGAGATTCTAACCACACCAGCTCAAAGTGGACTTGGGAGTGATGGCAACAATGTGACTCCAAGTTTCTCAAATATCCGGGCTTGAGCCTCAACACCAGATGAAGTTTACATCCCTTTTTACGGTGGGGGGAGTCTTATTCCTCTTCATGGAATACAGTATTCATATTCATCAAGTTGTATCATTAATAGTTTTTACCCAGGTATTTATACCGAATTTGTTCCATAATATCAGTCACTAAGTTCCTTCATAACAATATACTATATTTCACTAAACTTATTATAGAAACATTCGAGTATGTTTAGGGATTTAAAAAAAATGATAACAAGAAGTAACAATTTCTCAGGATACCTCTGACAGGGAGCGAAATCGACGCAAGCCTAAAAATTGGGGCTTCCAAATAGGGTGCCAAAGAGAAATTCTTGGTCATTGTTATCTCGACTGAAAGAACCTGTTTCTCTCGGCCGCTAGCGGGAAGAGCACGTGTCTGCTAAGTTTAGAACTTAGCAGCACGCAGCATCTTTTGCTGGTAGCAGCCTCTGTTAAACACACCCACCGAACACCCGACGGATTCTTAAACTTGTAAATGCCGAAAATGATCCTATAATATACTTAATACACCTTGTCTGGGAAACGCGACATTCCTCATGACAGAATAGTCGTAAAACCTTGAATATAAAGGCATCTTTGTTTTCCTTTCGTCCTTAATTCTCTTACTGCTTCTCCAGACAAAAGAAAAGAAGTGCATGGGGTAAGAAGAAAAATAGGAATCAGATATGAAACTTAGAATCTTCCAACAAACCAAACAATTCACCACAAACACGACGAATAAAACCCTTCTTTTGCTCCATATATGCAATCACTTTCAAAACCTCATCAACCCTTTTTTCGAAGCTGAGGGTAATTTTATTCATTTATATTTTAGTTTCTGTTTTTTTCTGGGAATAAAGTTTTCGGAAAGTGTACGTTTTCCGTTAGAATTCTTGTTTTCATTTAACTAACACACTCTGTACGTATACGAAGGCGAACCAATTAGTCTGTGGTCTAACACAGTTTGATAACAGTTCGTTTTTGGCATAATGATTAGCGTGTTCGACAATGGCCCAGGAGATCGGGGTTCAATCCTTGGTCGAGTCATACCAAAGACTCAAAAAATGGTACTTGATGCTACCTTGCTTAACACTCAGCATTATAAGGTACGGATCAAGAGTGAAGTGGAGCAATCTAGGGAAAGGAGAAAGCCCCTTCCCTAATCCTTGGTGTAGTAGCTATCGAAAAGGTAGCCTTCGGGTCACCCTCGACTACAGACGCCAACTTTACTTTTTTACTTATATATATATATATATATATTACTTTTAAATACCACGTTAATTTCCACATTATTTACTTACCAACACTTTTTCTCCAGACTGTGTGGCCGTTGATTTTTAAATTCAGTTCCAGGTGAAATGCAGAAATTTGGAGAATGACACACACTGTTAATAAAAAGAAAGAAAAAATGTATTGATAATATGGTACTAGATGGCGCCACTGATTTATGTCGTTTATTACTGAGGCACCATCTACTGGCAAAATCAGCATTATATTGCATCAACATCCAGAAACAAGATATGATATCATAATGCAATATATAGCATTTGGGTACATAGAAACAAAACATTCTCAGCAGACTAATTAACAGGTAAAATATGCTTGCTATGGAATAGTCTGGAATGGAAAGAGGTAAAAAAGCCGTGACCAAGAGAATGCGCCACCATATTGTGTTGTTGATGTGCGATGAAAGGAAATTAGGACTTATTGGTACCGAGAATGTTAACACTCTAATGATAGATTCTGACTTCCCTTGATCCCGAAGTTATGTAATCGAAAATAAATCACAAACGACATGTCGACAGTGGGCTAGAAGAAACATGGAGATGTTCAGGAGCAGATGAAAAAAATTTGTGCTATGATACAATTTTGAAAGTTACGTTAGTGTATGGGTGATAGAAAACAAAAAGAAACACGGGAGACTCAAGAATCTGAGTATCAATGATGTGTGCAGAATCGAGTTCTGATGTCAACCTAGTACCGGTCCTTTGACGCTTTCTTCCCCTCTCCCCTCTCTTTTTCTTTCTCTCTTTCTCACCCATACAATGAACGCGATTCCCTAACCTAAAAATAACCGCGATTCCCTAACCTTAAAATAACCCAGATTAGTTGACATGTCGTTAAATCTATCTATCTATCAATCTATCTATCTATCGTAAACTTTTGTTGTCTGAAGAACCCTCGCAGAACGTAAAAGACGGATAATAGTGAAACATGATCTTGGAATGTCTAAAGATTCTCATCTGCAATAAATTCCCTATTTTGAAAGCGAAATGGCGATTTAAAAATCCTGGAACCGAAAATCGAGAAAATACTTAGGGAGAACCAGAATGGCTTTAAGAGAAATCGATCCACGACATATATAGATATGTGTATATATATACATCGATAAAAAATACAAATCTCTTCGTGGACCTACTTATTTTAATCTTTTTAAACTAAATAAACACTATATTATTTTTACCTTATATATGTATATTAGCTAAAAATGATATAGTGCATATTAAGTTATTTTGTAATTAACCTTTTAATAACATAATTCGTATGTTGTGATGGAATGGCTTGTCTCCCCTGCTGGTGACAGATATAAAAGATTGGTCCATACACAGACTCAAAGCTCTCTGACAAGATTCCGTCGAGACACTCCGTCAAGACTGAGGGCTCGTCCTTTGTGGACACCCCGGAGCCTGTTCTGGACTTCGGTCCGGAGCGTGGCTCTGCAAAAGGAACAATGACAGACTTGGGGCCTTTTTTAGGCACCTAGTTTCGACTAGGCTACCATCGGGTAGGCGAGCTGCACTTTTGTCTCCTTTGCCACCCATGTATGGCACTAGACCAAGCGTCTAGTTTAAGCTGTAAACTGGCATACGTGCCCGGACCCACATTTGGGTTCGTGAAACTGCTTGCCTCATCAGGCTCACATTGCAACAAGTGGACCGATCAGCAGCACAGACCAGCAGGGTTCGAGTCTCGGCTCGTTCCCGACCTCCCCTCCCCTTTATCCCCACTTTAATCGGCCTTCGGGCTTTTGAACTTGTGTCAAGTCGTGTCTGGTGGGAGGTAGCGACAAATATCCACTCCGTCAAGACTGATTTACAACTTGAGACTTAATACCTCTTTACTACAACTTTCTTGTTTATACCTTCCACGATATAGCTGTATATAAGATAGAAATATTAAACAAATGAGAGGAAAAGTATTTATGATTTAAATGAACTATTGACTATTTTTCATCACTGGTTTTCTGGAAAAATGGATAAGAGTTGGACTATCAACTTGATCACCCTTCTTTCTAGTTTTGTTTCCGTTATATTTCGACTTAAAAGTATAATTATTCCGAACAGTTTCTCAATTTTTCAAGCGAAGAACTTTTTTTATTCAATGATGTTATCAGTCAAGCATCTTCATTGCAAAGGATTATATCTCGATTTCAGGTGATCTCCCTTTATTGAAAGTTTAATAATAAATGTCTGAATATCCCAAATCAAAGTACAGTTTAATTTAAAAAAAAAGGCCCAATGTAATGGGTTATTTACGCAATATATTACCATTCGTAGTTTTATCTTTGTTCTTTTTAAAAGAATTTTAAACAGTGTGACAAAAATATTGAATAGATAGAAACTTACATTTTAATCTAATTTTATCAATTTTCAGTATTTGGCAACAAGAACCCATGTTTCCTTGCCATGAACAGGATATTCCGGTAGTAAGTTTCTCTGCAAAACGGTCATCTTTGACAAGTGAAAGCTCATCATTTGCATCATCTTCTCCTTTTTCTCCTCTTTCAGTAAAAAGAACCAACTGTTCATTATCGAGCATATTTTCTTGCTCAAAATTATTAAACAACGTGTTCTCACTGAAAATAACACTAGCTGCAAATAGTTTCGAGGCGTCACGAAGAATGTTTTCAACGGTGCTTTTGTAAGCTGCAAAAGAAATAATATAGAATAGCAGATAAATAACCTATAACAAAAATGTCCATATTCTCAGTGCGAAGAAATAGACGTTAAGAAGTGACAATTTGTTTGTTTGTTTGGTTGGTTTTACGCTTCGTCAACCTTTCTGGACTCATTTGTCGCTAAGCTAGTTTAACAATTATAAATTCCTATTATATAAGGTACAAAAATATATCTTCATTACCATTTTAAACCGATAAATACTTCATTATCGCAAACAAATCTATTCGATTCATAACAGGTACTACCTCTCCGGGTCAAAGTGGACATGGGAGTAATGACAACGAAAGGATGACGATAACCTCCCCAAAGTTCCAGACTGTAAACTCACTACTTGATGTAGCTTAGAGTCATATCCAAGATACCCCTGTTTTGTTGGCTTCGTTCCCTTGTGCATGACATGCTGTCGGTCACGCCGACTGAATGGACTAACTTTTTTTTTGTTTTAGAAATACTAAAATAGCAGCCTAATGATCGAGAATCAGAAAGAAATACCGAGTGGAAAAGAACTGAGTTTTTCTTTTGGTATCGGGAACTGCTTTATTCTTTAGGTTACATAAAGCATTTTAAGAGCATTGAGCTACGACGAGATGTTATTACTGGATCACACACACACACACACACACACACACACACACACACATATATATATATATATATAAATATTTGTGTGTGTGTGTGTGTGTGTGTGTGTGTGTGTGTGTGTGTGTGTGTGTGTGTATAACGAATCAGGGAGTGAGTGCTCTTGTAGTCGGCTATACGAGGTACGTTAAAACAGCATCGAGATTTATTTTCCAAGCCCAATAAATGATGGATCAAACGTTAATTTTCTTCAAAACAGTACTCTTGGAATTCAGTACAACTTTCTCTAAAGTTTTTCATTGATCGAAACACATCTTAAACAGAGCAGTCATATTTCTTTTAAGTTCTCAAATCTTTACACTTGAGATGCATTTTCTATTAAGAAGAAACAAAAAGTAAAAAATAAATCGCACGGAATTAAGTCTAATGAGTATGGACAGTGCCGAACTATCTCTACTCTGTGTTTTTCCAAAAACTTCTCATAAAAATGATCGAGACGTCTAATAAAAAGGTATCGAGTATTGTCACTGATATTTATGTAATAGCTTCTTCCTTACTATCATCCTTGAACAGAAATTTAGCGGATTTAATTGGCAGGTTGTGGTTAAAGGTGATTTTCGATTAAAACAAATGATGAGAAAGTTTAAAATTTTAGCAATTGGATTTCGAGGGTACTGCAATGCAGACTCGTATTTTGGCGTCTAAGAAGCCCGTTTTTAGAGGATTCTATATAAACTTTAGAATATACACGAAGTTTCCTCCCCTCGATGAAAGGCGGTTTCGAAATTCACGGAAATAACATATTAATAAAAGTTTGAATCAAACTAGCAACGTGATTATATGTTTTTTGATACTGAGATCAAGTAATAACTTTTTCTTCGATCTACCTTTTTCAAAACTCGCCCTTGTGAGAGACGATTTTATGTACCAATCCACAATGTTATACTTGTTACATATTGCTTATGCCTTTGGCTTATAAAAAAACTACAGAAGATCGAATTGACTTGGTAAAGCATAGCGTCAATGTGATCACCAAAACCCTCGCTGCCTGCTTGTTTTTTTAAGTGAAAAAACAAAAACAGAAAAAGGACCCAAGGAGCAAAGGGCAGCTAACCCATTACGTTTAGTCACTAGAAACAAGAGCTGTAACTCGTCTTGTTCAATATGTAACACTACTGACCGCTCCAGACGTGTAAATCGTGCCTGAGTACGGCCTTAAAGTAAGCGAGTTCGAATTCCAGTCACGCTATTGTTTTCACTTTCAGACTAATACCTTTGGGAAACGTATGAGTCTCCTTATCCCCATCCCAGCTAAATGTTAGCATCACAGCTGTTCTACAAGGATGGCTTTAGCATTAAATAACTCATGAAAGTTAAAATGCCATTAAACAAAGAAGCCAAACCGAACTGTGTAAGCATTATCATTTTATTTTATAAGTTGCTCAATTGTGCATGTTTTTACCTAAATATTAAATCTAAAAATTCTACAAAATTAAAGATTCAGTTTAGATATTTCTATAAGCCATATCGATATATTTTAAAAAATTAAGCCACTGCTACAAGGTAAAGCAAAATGCAACCCTTTCCCGCTTAAAAAATCCAAAACAAACAAGTACAAACAACCACCCCTCCAAAAAAACAAAAAACATAAAAAACAAGACCCCCCCTAAAAACCCAACACTTACGCACTGTTTTTTCCAACACTGTGTCACCGCCTATCTGATAAGAAAGATTTACTCTGTCGCTTTTTCTCTCAGCAACCAGACAAGCTAGAAGTCAATGAAAAAGTAAAAAATAATGAACCATTTCAATGAAAAGGAATGCAACACACACACATCTGAGCATACAACTTTAATACTTCCAATTATAAACGACCTGGTTATGTGTAGATAGGTAGGCGCCTCGTATGGTGTTATGGTTGGCAAGCTAGATCATCAAATCATTAATAGTGAGTGCCTCATACTTAAATTCATACAGTATTATCATTAATTTTATTTATCATATCTGAATCTATTTCTATATTCTATATTATGATAAATCAGTTGGATTATGATATCCGACAGTGTGACAAGAAATAAAAGGAAAACCATTCGTATAAATTGTTTCATCAAGACAGCCTCATCAGACAATACTAAATTGTCTTTTTTAAATGATTACGAAACTTGTTTACGTAAATAGTTATAGAAACAGTTGCTTCATATTGTTACTTCGAGTTCTCAACTCAAAATGAAAAGTTGGTTGTTCACGCATCGGCTCCGCGCAGAACTTCCGTTTGCGATAAATTAACAAAAAAAAAAAAAAAAAAAATACATTAATAAATATCCAATCGGAACGCTTCCCGCGGGGCACAAAAATTGCCGTTTCTGAGCCTACAAAAAAGATATAAATAGACGGACCAAATAATTATTAGTCAGAGACTTGTTCCTTCACACGACTCGTGTTAAAGATTCTACGCCACTGACCGGCGCCTGTCACCCGATACTTTAAACGATCGCCGCCGTTAGGAACGCTGCCCTTGTTTCCAAGAAACCATCTCTTCACCACGAGACAAGTACAGTACATGAACTTTGTAACTATCACCCTAAATTCATTCTTTAACTATGAACATATTTCTCCATTCTATTCTCTGTGCTTAATCTATTTATAAAAAATTTCTACAACATCATTACTGTGTTATTGTGAGTATCTATACGTTCTTTGTTTTGCAACCATACGCATTTCTCGCCCACAACATTCATATCACAGATATCAACAACTCAGAATATAACAATATGTATTCATTTGTGAAAAAGTTTATCAAAAGATTTTCATTCACTAAGACTTACTTGTGCCAATTGGTTCATCTGAGTGGCAACACTTGAAAGAACTTGCACTCCAAACGCAACTTAAGTCAACGCTGACATTTTTTGAAGGAAAAATTATTTCTGACGTCTTTTCAACGAAGTCTTCAAATTTAATGGTTGATATAAATTCCTCAATATCTTTCTTGGTATTTTCAACAGAATCTTCTTTCTTCAGAGTGCTATTGTTTTTCGTTAGAATATTTGAAACTGTGGGAGTGAAGCCTTTCACAAAGTCTTTGATAGCTGAAAGCACAAAGAGAATCAAATGTGAATTCTAATATATAAACAGACAAGTTACTTTGTTAGCATTCCACTGTAGTCTTTGAATCTTGTAAATAACGTAAAAAATATTTCTTTAGGTTATTTGATATCGAACACAGAACAAATAGATTTTAAGCTCTAGAATACAAAACTGCAAAAATGTACAGAGTTAATTATTGATGATGATAAAAATCAATCAATATCTTGTCATTTTTCACATTATGACCAACTTCAATTTTTTTCTTATTCCTCTGAAAGCAGAAAATTTTCCAGTCAGAATAAAAAAGAAAAATCCAAGAGTCTCATGGATATCTACAACAGAATATGTGACTATTAACCAGGGTTATACCAAGCAAAGGCCTCATAGCCATTTGTGAGGATTGAATAAAAAAAACAATAACATAAAAATAATAAAAATAAGAATAAAAATAAAATAAACTCAAAATAAAATGAATACAAGAATAACAATTTCCGTGGGGTCTCTGAGAGGAAGCACAATCCACGCATACCTAAAAAGATGGGCTCCCTGGGGCTAAAAAGAATCTTTTCCTCAGTTCCCTTGATATAGCTCAACTGAGCAGACATTCTTTTTTCTCGCGGCTGTCAGTCAGTGCACACGTGTATGCTAAAGCCTCTGGTTGAGCCGGGTGTTGTGTCTCCTGTTCGTAGCAGCATCAGCTGAAGATATCGATTGACCACAGACACACATGGTGGACCCTCAAAAATCTTCTACTCGATGCCGACAATTTACAATTTGCCAAAATGATTCCTCTAACGCCTTGACCGGAAAGCTCGGTTATTTTTACTGGTTCAGGAAAACATTCCAAACCACATAATAGTCGTAAAGCCCGAAAATAAGAACTGAGTTTAAAAGTATCTGCTTCAACTAACAAAAAGAAAATATAATGAATGGGGGATAAAAAAAAGTCACTTACCAACGTCATAATTTCCCAACCACAACACCTCTACCAAAAATATCCTTATGTCCCATACATGCAACTGGAGTATATGATTGGATGTGATGGCCTAAAATGTTACTGACTTCCACTGAATGACCTTTGACTATTAACCCTTTGAAACTGTTATCGGCTCTTGCATTATTTTATCATACATCGTTAGCCGGAAAATGGTAGCAAATGTCAAATCGTACAAACTGTAGTTCCTCAGATAAATCATGTGCTGCCTTCTTGAGAATTTTTTTCAATTTACCGATTCGTTGGAGCTGTTCTACGACTTGTAGAGGCTACACATAGCTTTACTTCTCAGTGTCTGAGTCTTTGTTTACTGACGAAACTCGATGACCGTAGATCTCAATTCTTTATCAACGAATTCCAACGAGAACGGCGGCGACGACGACGATGACGACGGCTTACTTTCGAAATCTAAATGACCAAAAGCAACGATGCACAGTCTATTCAAAAACTGATTCCAATTCACAATTAATATTAATGTGGGTGGCTTCTCTCGGGACAAGTTTGAATTTGTGTTACATTATTACTATTATTGTTGTTGTTGCAGTTGCAGCAGTTGGTGTTAGATTTTTATACGAACATTAATTGGTGGTTTTCACTGGAGTCTAAATGATAGCAAGTCTTCTCGGGTCTCTTCTGAGTATTCTAGCCGATTTTAATAATGTAGTCTGATCTCCAATTTTTCAAATCGTTTTTCTATGCCTTTGGGAACTGTTCTCAGCATACAAACTACAATTACTATCATGTGGGGATTTTTGTCCCCGAGAAAAGCACTGTTTAAACCCTAAATTTCGTTGGAGAATAAACCGTATTTAGAACTCAGTGAAGAGATACTATTTACCAACCCCTCCGCACGGGCAGGATATGACACAAGGTCAATTTTTAAGCGGAGTTTAACAGGTTTGAATTGAGAGTTTTCCTTCTCATTGACTAGTTGCCTAACCAAGGCTGAAGAACCTAGTCTGTCCTACTATTTACCCATAGCTGGAGGGAGAATTATTGGATTCATACCTTTCCCAAGGGTATTAGTGCTATGTGAAATGCAATCAGTCTCGTCCAGGATTTGAACTCGTGTCGCCGTGTCCATTTCCTACGACGATAACGACTACACCACAGGCACCTCCACAACACCACAGGCACTTCCACAACACCACAGGCACCTCCACAAACTCAGTGAAGAGATGAGCGCCACTTTTGAAGACAGGACATAAACGACTTTTACTACTATAAAAGGTTTACAGAACATATAAACAATACAAAACAAGTAGATACATGTTAAACAAAAACAAAAAAAATAAAAAGAGAGTTTAAGAGGTTGGTTGGATAACGGGGTCCGCCGGTAGGTAGTGTGTTCACTTCCCATATCGTTATCATCTGTGGTTCATGCGATGCGAGTCTTAGATAGAACTGCTAGCTTGAATAGTAGCAAAAAGAGAGGGCGATCTCTTGTGACGCCTTGTTTTATAGCCGGACTCATGTGACTTTCAGAAGGAGCTGTAGTTGGCCAATTTGGCCCTTCGTACGTGTGTTCTCTATGAAATTCCAATAATCACAGTCACACTTAGCTTTCAGAGTTTTTTCAGCTCTCAGGCAAGATCTAAGTATTTGTTTGTCTTTTCGCTTTCTTTCATTTTCGTTCTGTGATCCACTGGAACACCAAAATCCATTGTTCTTTTTTTTTCTTGCTTATCAACACTAATACTTGTCTTCTGGCCAGGATTGAGTGATCCATTTGTATCACAAAGTCCCAGAATTAAAAAGATTCAATTACAATCGAAAGACGAAGCGCAAGACTTAAGAATAGTACTTGAAGAGCTACCTGACGTTACCTAGTTCAATTAGGTTTCTTTGTTTAATGGCATATCAATCTTCGAGGATTATTTAATGCAAAAGCTATCCTTGTAGAACAGCAGTGATACAATTTAACCCATAGATAGACCCACAGGAGGTTCATACTTTTCCCTAAAGGGTACGTAATATTACATATAGAGTTCAAATTTGCTTACTTCAAGGCCGAAAACAAGCACTTTAGCCATTGCGCCACCGGATTCACGTCCATTAAGAAAATACAAACAATAAGAAATGATTGTGCGATGGGACTGTTACGGTAAAATATGTTTTATAGTGAGAGATGACGCTTGCGAGGAGAGAGATTTTCAATAAGAGATTGCATATTCTGTTGAGAAATGATCGTTTGTACGAACCAAAAAGTCACAAAAGAAATGCAACGAAGCTCATTTTTTAACTGGGTACGAAAAGCATTCCTATTTTAAAATCCTTTCTCATTAACCCATATAGTATTACTTTTTGGTTTTGTTTTGCTTTGTTTTATGGCATATCAACCATTGTAGGTTATTTAATGCCAAATCCATTTTTATACGTAAAAATGTTTCTATTTCAAACAATTCAGTTTAGTATAAGTATATTTTTTGTTCACACACAGTTAAATGTAAAAACAGTTCTATTTCAAACAATTCAGTTTTGCACAAGTACACAGTTTAGTTCTATTTGATCCATAGATAGGACTTTATCAAGTGCTACCACTTTGGTCTGGAGTGGACCTGGGAGCGACGACAATAAAGGGGTACTTTGCATTCCACAATGATCTAGCATTAATGGAACCTCACCATCAAATTGTTTAGCGTCATATCCAGGACACTTGTTAGGAGGGTATTACCCCTGTGCTGAGAAGCAATCGGTGTATTCTACGGGTCCAGCCGACTAGGCAAAGTATTACCTTTTCTAATGCGTTCCAGTATATTTGGAAATTAAGATTTAAAATAGAAAAAACGTGAAATACGACATATTGGATCCAAAAATATTAAACATCAATTCACCTATGTTAAAGGAAGTTAAAAAGATACTCTTTTTAATTAGATGTACAATTTAATGAACAATGTTTAATGATACGTATATGAATGAAATAAATAGAAAGTCTTACATTTTGAGCGTTGTGCATACAGATGGTTGGTTGATTGGGTTTAATGGCATATCAACCTCTATAGGTTATTTAATGCCAAAGCCTGTTTACACTTATGTACGGTTTGTAGACACATAGTTTAATCATACAATACTAAAACCACACGACTCATTTACTCGCATACTGTGCATACAGAGTAAACATTTTATACAAAATATTATGCTATGCGATCAAGAATGCTAGTAGCGGATATATATTGACTGTTAGAAAAATAAATATATAAAAGGAAAATATAAAATTAAAATAAAAAAGTAATTAAAAATCTGTTTCTTACCATTTTCTATGACGCTTTTTAATTTTAGGTTGGTTGCTTCAGATGTTTCTCTGTTAAGCGTGGCCGCTCTGCTTACACTTAAGATGTAACACAGTTGTAACGCTATCGAAACAAGTAATAGAAGCGTCTTCATGGTGAGGAGAGTTTTTTTTCTGTCTGTTTGTCCTTTCTTGTTTCAAGGTCTTATTCACAGAGGAAGTTACCCTGTCAACTTTCAGAATAACTGAAATTAATTGAAATGTAAGTTGTTTATATATATATATATATATATATATATATATATATGTTCACGGGTATGGGGCGTAAATTTTCGGGAAATTTTCTGATTAATGTAAATTTCTGATTCTATTGTTATTAGAATGAAACTCGAAACTGTATGAGCAGTCATTTAGAACCAGTTTTAACAAACTATTAGGAAATGAAAACTCGTACGCATGAACACACACACACACACACACACACACACACACACACACACACACACATTTATATATGTCTTTGTGTGTGATACTTACGAAAGAAATGTATAATTTTGGAATTTAACCTCGTTAGAACGTCTGCCCCCACAAAAATAAAAGTAAACAAGCAAACCAAAAATCCCAATGATATCAGAGGTATGCTATAAATAAATCATGACTGATACTAGATTTTCTATTCAAAATATTTTCTAAACTAAATTCTTTTTCTATTGCAAACAACAGCAAATACCAACTCATTGGTCTAGTGGGTAGAGTGTTCGCCAATGGATCTGGAGGCATGGGTTCAATCCAAGGTCGCGTCATACCAAAGACTTAAAAACTGGTACTTGATACCTCCTTGCTTAACACTCAGCAATTTAAGGTACGTGTCAAGGGTAAAGTGGAGCAATCCAGGGAAAGCAGTAGCGCCTTCCACAAGACCTATTCTTTTGCCCTCGACAACGGTCGTCACCTTTACAACAACTTTTACAATTTAATATAAAAACTATAATAAAATTAAAAATGAAAATTTACATTTTTTTCTAAACTACACACATAAATATTGATATTAATCCTTATTTGTGTGCTAAGTTTTATAAGAAACCATCAACAAATATCTTACTTTAAAGACAAAATTTCGAACACTAATTACGTCACGTACATTTTGAAACAAAACGCTATTAAAGATAATAGAACGCTAAGAATGTTATAATTTTTTCATTTCATTTATTCATTTGAAAATAGTTTCCGGATGAGACATAACATCGCCTCGAAGATGATTGAACAAAAAAACCGAAACGAAAACGATGGCATATTATTCATGTATGTGTTGCAGCACCGTGTGACGCAAGAGAGCGTCAGTCCCGCGAATGTTCGTAAAATGTATACATTAAAAGGGTGATAGACGACAAAGGACAAGACAAATGACACGTACAAGGAGGATAAGATTAAAAATAACAAGTCTTTATAAAGCGAATTGTACGCGAAAGATGAATTTAGTGTATGATCGCGGATGTTGGATCATTGCGGTTGGATCGGCTCGAAGTAAGCTGATGTCGCTGGAGTCTGTGTGGCTTATCGTCTGGTGGACCATGGTAGACAACGGTAGCTGGAATATCGATGAGGCTGGTCGTCGGATAGACGGCGATAGCTGGAGTCGATGTGGCTGGTTGTTGACATTAGCTGGAGACGGTTGAAGTGGACGTATCGGTTGAAAAAGCAGGATAATCGACGTCCTTGTTTATGCAATCCTAGGATAGCCGGGAGTGTATCGACATTGCCACGTGCAAGACGTCAGGGTAGTCTCAGTGGAGTTGGTCGTACGGATAGACAGGCAGGTCAGGAACAGGTTCACCTGCGGAGGGTGGGAGGATCAGCAACGAAGGTAGGAACGTGGTCGAAAGAAATCGGGTTCGGCTGCGGACTGGAAGGTCGTCAGCAAAGCTAAGAACGAAGTCCACGAAGAAACCAGGTTCAGCTGCGGACTGGAAGTCGTCAGCAAAGGCAAGAACGAAGTCGGCGAAGAAAGTAGGTCCAGCTGCGGGCTGGAAGGTCGTCAGCGAAGGCTGGAACGAAGACGGTGAAGTAAGAAGGAAGGTAATCTGCAAAGGCAAAGAACGAAGTCGGCAAAGAATCGGGTTCGGCTAAGGGGCTTGGAAGGTCGTCAGCAAAGGCAAAGAACGAAGTCGGCAAAGAAACCGGGTTCGCCTGCGGGCTGGAAGGTCGTCAGCAAAGGCAAAGAACGAAGTCGGCAAAGAAACCGGGTCCAGCTGCGGGCTGGAAGGTCGTCAGCGAAGGCTGGAACGAAGACGGTGAAGTAAGCAGGAAGGTAATCTGCAAAGGCAAAGAACGAAGTCGGCAAAGAATCGGGTTCGGCTAAGGGGCTTGGAAGGTCGTCAGCAAAGGCAAAGAACGAAGTCGGCAAAGAAACCGGGTTCGCCTGCGGGCTGGAAGGTCGTCAGCAAAGGCAAAGAACGAAGTCGGCAAAGAAACCGGGTTCGCCTGCGGGCTGGAAGGTCGTCAGCAAAGGCAAAGAACGAAGTCGGCAAAGAAACCGGGTTCGGCTAAGGGGCTTGGAAGGTCGTCAGCAAAGGCAAAGAACGAAGTCGGCAAAGAAACCGGGTTCGGCTAAGGGGCTTGGAAGGTCGTCAGCAAAGGCAAAGAACGAAGTCGGCAAAGAAACCGGGTTCGGCTAAGGGGCTTGGAAGGTCGTCAGCAAAGGCAAAGAAAGAAATCGGCAAAGAAACCGGGTTCGCCTGCGGGCTGGAAGCTCGTCAGCAAAGGCAAAGAAAGAAGTCAGCGAAGAAACCGAGTTCTGCGGGAACATAGAACCGGAAGCATGCCCTCACAAAATGAAAATCTAACCCCACGTTATTTGTTTTGCTGGTTCTCAACAAATTGAGTCGAGATGCATGATTCCCAGATGGTCCCACCAGGAAAGAGCAAGACGAAAATGAAAAATTGAATAAAGTTTTTGGAGGAAGAAGTTCGTGCGTCACGATTTGATGATTTTTGGCGTTTTCATTTTTTTTTTTTGCTATGTAGCTCCCTTAACTAAAAGTAAGAACTACTAGATTTTCGGCTATCTGTATTTTTAGCCTTTTCTTCTTTGTCTCTCTTCGTGTCTCTGAAGCGGACTAATTCCCTGTTCCTGGCTCGCTCGTCTCGCTGGTGTGTCCTATCTAGCTGCCCCTAGCAGTAGCCTCACTCTCATTATGTGTCGAGTGGGGGTAGATCCTATTTTCGGATTTTTTGCCACCCAACTTTTGAACATACCCCCCCAGCCAATGAGTCTCTAAGAGATGCTTAAAGGTGTGATCATAAATTTTTTTAAGTCGCTGAACCATTTTTATATGTTTTTACTCGCAGGGAAGAATTAGTGATTCCACGCAAATATGTCCTAGTCTCTATACACGCACATATATAGTATACACATACTCATAGTCAACCCTTAACCATACACATATATACACCCGTACGCACACACACACAAGCACTCACGCCTACCCGTACAGAGCTAGTGTGTATACCACCATCATTAGTGTCACAGTTCGGCTGCGGGCTGGAAAGTCGTTAGCGAAGACAGGAACGAAAGCGGCGAAGAAACGGGGTTCAGCTGCGTAGATGGGAGAGATCACGAACGGGCTTAAACTAAGCTAGAACTTTTAGCTACCAGACAAAGATCGACCGAAGGTACAAGCGAGTGTGAAGTTCAACCGAAAAGGTTGGTGCAAGAGGAATCAAAGGGAGTAAACCGGGAGTTGCAAAGGTCACACTACACTTTCATCCTGTGGCCCCGCGGTCACGAACCGATGCAAAATTTCTAGGTAAAGTAACTGCTTTTATAAGAGAAAGGAGCAGCTGCAGTAATGGTCTTGTTGGGAAATATTCGGTGTTATCAGCAATCCTCTTTTAAAGGGAGCTACAATGAAATAACTCATTGTACCGCGAAGAGGAGCTTTTAAATACAATGTATTTAAGTAAGTTGATAATTTATTTCGAAACGACTGGTGGAATGAATCTATTTCGAAAAAGTCTGTGTGTTGACAACAGTAGGGGTTACATTATTAACCGACATCAGTTGACTCAGCGTTCCTTTGACCGATGATGTTATGTTTTTGGGTAGCTTGGGGTGGCTACGATATATGAATAAATATGTCCTTTGATTATCTATCTTTTTTTTCATATTTATTGTCACATACCATCTAATTTATTCCCATATTTTCTCACCTTCTTATGTCAGTCTCATGACAGTAAGTTTCATGTATTAATAAAAAAATACAATCTTCAAATGAAATATGTGACTATATATATATATATAGTCATCCACAGAACGACTGGTTCGTTGTATCACAACTCTTCAGTGTTGCTAGACAGGTAGGACGCTTGAAGCTGGGATCGAAATCCGCCCAACTTTACGTTAGACTTAGTATCATACCGCTCAGCCAACAAGTGAACCACGTCAGCTCGGGAATTATAAGGCATTATGTAGCAGCCTTCGTTTGTTTACATTTTTGCCTTACCGGATACCAGAGTGCCCAATTCGTTCGGAGAGCTTTGCATTATGCGAGTGGCAGCCGTAAATTCCTTCGCCAAAGTGCTCAACCCCCTGGGGGAACGTATATATATATATATATATATATATATATATATATATATATATCTGTAGCATGTATTTTTGAGAAGCAAGGTACATATTGCTTACCATTTAAATACAATTTCGTATTAAGAGTATCTTTATTAAATTCAAAATTTTTTTTATTTCACTTGTATCATACAAGACTTTAATGACATAGCGATTTTATACCACATTCAGACACACACACAAACACACACGTACGTACAAAGAGTTGTACACAATTCTAACGTATTTTGTATTTTTTAGATTTTTTCGATTTCTTCATTGTCTTTCGTTCTCTGCCTGATGATTGTCGTTTTTATAAAACGTCAGAAAACTTGTGGTCCCAGACAAGCTTCCATGCTATTAAACATATAAGAACTAATATATATTTACTTATATATATATATATATATATATATAGATTAATGGCATGTACGCATTGTTTACCACTTAAATATAATTTCGTATTAAGAATATCTTCATTTATTTAATCGAACGTATTATTTATTTCACTTGCATCATACAACACTTGAATGACATAGCGATTTTATATCACATGGATGAACACTTGAAACTTATAAACAGACATTCGCCTTCAGAACTCTGGACCTCCGATATACAAAATTTAATTTGCAGTAATCTTTTCCCATAAGCAAATGACACTGGGAGTGAATAGGAAGAAAGATTGAAAGAGCTCAGATTTACAAGCCGCAGTTAAACTGCCAAAATTCTTCATGATAAAATCTTTTAGAAACCTTGTGCATAGGGTATTATATAAGTAATTTTTAGATGTAAAATAGTTTAAATACTAGTTATCAAAATGAATATTAAATCCTTTTTGAAAGACTATCGACACGCGGCAAACGAAGGCATGAACAGCTATCGATAAACTATCGGTCATATGGAAATCGGACCTGACCGATAAAATGAAACGCAGTTTCTTCCAAGCAGCAGTCGTGTCGATATTGCTGTATGGATGCACCACTTGGACGCTAACAAAACGGCGGGAGAAGAAGCTAGACGACAACTACACAAGAATGTTGCGAGCAATATTAAACAAGTCCTGGCGGCAAACCCCCACAAAGCACCAACTATACGGCCACCTGCCTCCCATCACGAAAACTATCCAAGTTAGACGAACCAGGCACGCAGGACACTGCTGGAGGAGCAGGGACGAGCTCATAAGTGATGTACTCCTATGGACCCCCACATATGGCCGAGCAAAAGCAGGGCGACCAGCAAGAACATACATACAGCAGCTATGTGAAGATGCGGGATGTAACCCAGAAGATATGCCAGAGGCGATGAACGATAGGGAAAAGTGGCGAGAGAGGGTCAGAGATATCCGTGCTAGCGGCACGACATGATGATGATATATATATATATATATATATATATATATATATATATGAGAACACACACACACACAGTGTCTTTCAAATAGGATTCAGTTTTCTTTTTTAACATATTGATAAAGAAAAAAGTAAAAGATTTAGATTAGAGAGGAAAAAGAATTAAAATAAAAAGAATAATGACTTTTTAAAGATATTACAAGATGCACTGGAATATGAAAATTTTTTATAATCCCCTAAAAAGCGAGGGGTTTTTAAATAAATTCTCTTTTCTGCCAAATAAAGTTCCGTGTTTGTTTCTTTTTAAGTAAACAGGACATGAATTTCAAATTAAATGGGAATTCTGTCGGATATCAGATAACGTGAATTCATCCCGGAACCACTAGTCGCTCTAATAGTTTCATTTGTTGACTATAGTTAACACCGTCCCTGTCGGCTGGGGCTACAGAATACACCGACTGAATCTCGGCAGAGGGGTAAGACTTTCCTAACAATCTTGCTGGATAAGACACTAAACAATCTGATGGTGAGGCTCCAGTAATGCTGGAGCATTGGGGAATGCGGTGTACCCCTTCATTGCCATCGCTTCCAGAACTAAACAGAATAGTTTGAAATAGAACTGTTTATAATGCATAAAACTGGATTTTGCGTTAAATAACCTACAATAGTTGATATGCCATAAAACCAAACCAAACCTACGGTTACAACTATCGATAGTGGTACCCATTTGGTGCAATAGAAATCTCCAAGGACAATTTTTTTTGTCATCTCATTTTTAGAGAAAAATTCTATTAAGAATAAGAAAAAGTGTTACGATAAGAATTTTTAAATGACAAAATATTCGAACAATGCAAAGTGAAGATAGAAAAACAAACGAGGCGTAAAAATAAAAAAAATTAAAAGCATCCATTTTATTTTTCTTAATCTTCTACAAACTTGTTTCTCTTTCCCTTTCTCTTCAATTTCAGCATAACCTTTTACCACATCAAACAAAAATTATCCCCGGCCTTCTTACTAGTATTAGGTCCCATTTTCCCTGTAACTTCGCGCAAACTTTCTCAAACAGCTAATTAAAAGTTCAAATATTATTTACTCCATAATTTTAGGCAAGCTGGTATGGCTGGGGTAACGATTATTGTCCTGGAAAATGAACTTAGCGTGCTAAATTCAAATTCTAGACGAGGCTGTTTGCATTTTACTATGTGGCAACGCCATTAGGAAAACCTGTATGCGTCTGTTCTTCTCTCAACTATTGATAAATAGTAGAGTAGGCCGTGTTCTGTGGCTTTGGTAGTCCAAATAGACGAGGAGAAGCAAAAACTATAAATTCTAACTTCCCTATCCCAGTAGCAGCGTTATTTGCTGAGGAGGAGGACAAAACCAGTAGATAGAGTCCCTAAGGCAGTTCAAAATAGTGTTCAAATTTGTTTTGGCAACTCCTCTATAGCACCCTAGGCTTTCCCTTATAAAGCAGCATTGGCAACTACTGTTTCTTCTTATAACTATAGGATTTACACTCCTATATTTTTTAAATAGTCAACGAGAAGCACGTGCAGCAGAAAATTCTGGAAAAATGGGATCCAAGATTCACTTGTTCCCGAAACAAAAATATTAAGGAATCCAAATGAATTAAATAGTTTTGGGAAACTGATTGGACAATATAATCACGTGCCGGTGTTTTCAACTACATCCGCGCGTTTTGAATTCGTTACGCACAAAAATAAATCTTGCGTTTTATAGCCATTCACGTGATGAGGGAAATATTTCACGTTCACGAAAGCTCTCTCTCTCTCATTCTTCGATCTCCCGAGTGAGCAACCTACAGCTCCAGACAACTCGAGACAACTTGGCAGAAATATAACAGCAAAACACAGTGGAACTTTCAACTATAGAAAACACGTTAGTCCTAATAAAATTAGTAAATTTACCATCTTTCGATATAAAAAAAAAAAAAAAAAACTTTCCATGGACGTCGACATGGCCTCACATATACACTCCTTCAGCCAGCCGGCAGACACATACTCGCTGCTATGTACCTTTTAGTTCTCACGCGTACAGGTACATACCCCCCCACCAGACACACACACATACGTAAGTACGGACTCAACGATTTTCTCACTTCCCCTGTCGCAACGACGAACATACGTGCACAAATATATGTTCGAATAACATACACTTTTTTCCTATTTTTTTTTATAATATAAAATTATTTGTTACACATTCACATTGTGGATTTTTTTTTTTGTCTGCATTGTTTATATTCTTTGTGTTGTTAATTATGGAATGACTCTCGAAGTTTTGTTCCAATGAAAACCTCGAGAGAACTAAGCTGTTAACTCCTCCACCACACAACCTTGTCTATGTTTGTGCCGAGATCTGAGCCGTGATTTGTCGTCTCTCGAGACTGACAGTTGACTGGTTGGTTAATTGGTTGGGTGTTGTGGAATATCAACCTTGTGAGGTTATTTATTGCCATATCCATTTTTATACAAATAAACAGTTCTATTTCAAACAATTCAGTTAAGCATAAATACACATTTTAATTGTCAAAAACATTTCTACTTCAAGCTATTCAGTTTAGTCAAACACATCTAATTCAAATAATTTAGTTTAGTATAAGTATAGCTTTTGTTTATACCCAGTTAAAAGTCAAAACAGTTCTATTTCGAACAATTCAGTTTAGCGTAGTACTGTTTTAATGTAAAAAAAAAGTTCTATTGCAAACAATTCAGTTTAGCATGAGTACGCAGTTTATATGTCAAAACAGATCTAATTTAAACAATTCAGTTTAGCATAAGTACGAATTTTAGTTCTATTTGACCCATAGATAGAGTCCTATCAGCTGCTACCACTCCGGGCCAGAGGAGACCTGGGAGCGACGACAATGAAGGGGTACTCCGTATTTCCCAAAGCTCCAGAATTTCTGGAACCTCACCATCTGACTGTTTAGTGTCATATCAAGGACACTCATTGTAGACAGCCCCAACCGACTGGGCAAATTAACGGTTGATATAACCATAAACTTTTAAGCAAAGAGGCGAAGGTGATATGAAGGGGATCGTCGTCGAGAATGGCACCAGTGAGTCAAGTTTATTTTGAAAAAGGTAGCTGTGAAAGGGTTACACAACGTAATAATAATCTTTAAGCAATTTAATGTGAACTTTAGTATTTGTTTAATGTTTGAGAAAAGGATAAAGAAATCTATTTTAAAGTACACTTAATATTGAATGAAATTATATGTTTGAAGTCTGAATAGTATTATGGGGTTCCAAAGGTAGTTTATGATATTGTTTGCTATTTGGCTCCATTCTGGGTTATTCTATCCTTACCCCATGTTTTCTTGCTATTATATCAAAGAAGATAGTAAAAGATAGGAGACGCAGATATCTTTAATATTTTGCTTTTATATCTTGGTTCAACAACCATTCAGTGGGTGAGGAAATCCTTCCTGAATACAAATGAAATGGTTGAATCTCCCAGTCAAGGTGTTAAAATGTGTTAGTCATTCTTGGGTATATATGTCCAAAATTTGGTATTTAAAGTGTTAATAACATGTTAGACGCTTTTGAGAGATACGTCTAAATCCTATGTTTTCAGTTGTAGTTGTATGGTGTCTTAATTGTAATTCTCATGAGTTCATTATTCGGTGTTTTTAGTCGTGGGTCGTTAGTAAAAGAGGCGGCTGTTACTAGTGGAAAGGTTAGCCAACGCGTCGTCTAGAGATGGACGCATGGCGCCTTTCACCACTGGCAAGGAAGATTTAGGTGTTGTCACTCCGCTGGTCACTGCTGAAAAAGAACGAGATTATTTCTTTTGTCTGGACGATTCCTTTTTTTGCGCATGCGTCGCCCCTCTTCCTGTCAGGGGCTTCTGGGAGTTCCTGCATATTTTTAATAATTATTCTTAATTTCATTTGATTTTTTTATTTTTCTATTCCCTACTGTATTTACATATTTTTATTTTTAGGTAAAAGGATACCTAAAATGAAAGTTACTCATGTTGATGCACCAAGTAAATCTTTTTAATGTCCTAATACACACCAAAAATAAATTTTTATTAACATTTAAATATTCATATCGTTATCGATCTTTGGTTCCAAAGTGTTGGCGCTGATATTCTAATATTCGATTCTCATGTTCT
This sequence comes from Sepioteuthis lessoniana, assembly GCA_963585895.1. Classification (NCBI taxonomy): domain Eukaryota; kingdom Metazoa; phylum Mollusca; class Cephalopoda; order Myopsida; family Loliginidae; genus Sepioteuthis; species Sepioteuthis lessoniana. The sequence goes on along the minus strand of CAUZXS010006691.1, from coordinate 90,396 downwards.
TAATACGCATCGATTTGATTATTTGTTCATAAGAAGCACCTCACGTGTTTTAATGTTTGGCAAGTTAGACTAACAAACTATTGTTTTAAGTTCGATTCTTACCCGGTGCTATATACTTCTGGCCTTGTGCTGAAATAGCATAAGTTAAGTAAATAATTTCCGTTCGTTTAATAGTATAGTCATCATCATCATCATATCGTGCTGGCAGCACGGATATCCCTGACCCTCTCTCGCCACTCCTCCCTATCGTTCATCGCCCTAGGTAGGTCTTCAGGACAACAACCTGTATCCTCACATAGCTGCTGAATGTACGTTCGTGCTGGTCGTCCTGCTTTTGCGCGGCCGTGTGTGGGGATCCATAAGAGTACATCTCCTATGAGTTCATCTCTGCTTCTCCAGCAATGTCCTGCATGTCTGGTTCGCCTAACTTGAATAGATTTCGTGATAGGGGGCAGGTGGCCGTACAGTTGGTGTCTTGTGGGGTGTTGCTGCCAGGACTTGTTCAGGATTGCACGCAGCATTCTTGTGTAATTGCCATCTAGTTTCTTCTCCAGCCGTTTTGTTAGCGTCCATGTAGTGCATCCATATAGCAGTATCGATGTGACCGCTGCCTGGAAGAAACTGCGTTTCATTTTATCGGTTAGGTCTGATTTCCATATAGTCGATAGCTGTCCATGCTTTCGTTAACCTCGTTTCGATGTCCTTTTCGGTTGATTCGACGCTGCTTCCTAGGTACGTGAATTTGTCTACTAGTTTAAGAGGGGTTCCTTCTAGAGTGGAGATGTCCCCCGTTTGGTTATAGCACATATATTCCGTTTTGTGTGCATTAACATGGAGGCCTATGCTTGCTGCTGCTCGTTCCAGGCTATGCAGAAGTGTTTCGGCTTGGTCAGGTGTATTTGCCAGTATCGCTATGTCATCGGCGTAGTCGGCGTCGGTAATTGTTGTTGCGGGATATCTTCTGCTTCTTTTCTTCGTCAGTTCGAAGCCATTCTCTTTGATTTTGTCAATCGATGTTCTAAGTACGTAGTCTAGACAAATGATAAAGAGATACGGAGCCAGCGTGTCCCCTTGTAGTACTCCTGCTACAATGTCGAAGTATTCTGTGTCTCCATCTGGTGATCGTACTTTTACTTTAGTGTTTCTATAGAGAATCGTTATTGCCGCTACGGTTTCTTTAGGTATGCCGTACGCTAGTAGGATTTGTTCCATCTTTCCTCTGTGAATGGAGTCGAAAGCCTTGGTAAAGTCGACAAATATTAATGTCGCTTGTAGGTTCTTTGCCCGTACACCCTCAAGGATTCTGCGGATGGTTAGTATTTGTGAGGTCGTAGATCTATTTCTTCGGAAGCCATTTTGGTTTTTTCTAAGTATGTTGTCGATTTTGGGTTCTATGCGGTTTCGTAGTAGGGCATTGTAGATTTTGGCAGCTATGGATGTAAGTGTTATGCCTCGGTAGTTTTTGGCTAATCCGAGGTCCCCCTTTTTAGGGAAGGGGAGTATGCATCCCTTCGTCCATCTATCTATCGGATTTTGATTGTATACTGCGTTGCAGTGTCGGAGCAGTATGTCATCGAATTGTCTGGTCTTCCATACTTCCGGGGGAATTTCGTCCAGTCCTGCAGCTTTCCTATTTTTAATTTTTCTGAGAACCGAGTCGAGTTCTCCTTGTGTGAACGGTCCAAGTTTAATGTCTAATTGTTTGCTAATTATTTTGGTGATTGGTTCATGCGTTATTTTTGGTGGGTTTCCAAGTAAGTTTTCGAAGTGCTGTTTCCACAGTTTTATTCTTTCTTGTTGGTTTGCTGCTTTAAGTTTTGCTTTGGCTGCGTTCTTCTGCTCACTTCGTTTATTGTTTGCCAGGCAATTCTAGATTGTCTATCTTCTACCGAGTCTCTGATCTTATCTATCTGATTTTGAATGTATTCTGTCTGATCCTTTATATATATGCCTGCTAATTGATATTGTGCCGTTTTTAGTTTTAAGGCATTTGTGTTTGTTGGGTTTTTTCGATAGTTTTTGGAGGCTGTTTTCACTAGTGCACGTTTTTCTCTCACCGCTAAGGTTTCCCATGGGACTCTATATTTAGTTTTAATTTTTGTTGGAATGTATTTTGCTGCTGCCTCAAGGTGTGCATTGACGAAATTTTCGTATTCGTCGTTTGGTGTACTTTTTTCCGTCTTTTCTTGTAGTGTTTCGAATCTGTTTCTTAATTCTAATACGTATTTATCTCTGACATCTTTGTTGTTTAATAGGGCCCAGTCATAGTGTTTGGTGGTTGCTGTTCGTTTGTTGTTTTTTCGTAGGCTTAACCGTATTTTTGCCGTGACTATTCGGTGATCGGTGGACACACCCTCAAAAGAGGAGTATGCCTCGCAATTCAATGCACTATTCTTCCATTTCTTGTTTAAAAGGACGTAGTCTATCTGAGCTTTAGTATTGTTTGCGTACGTGTATGTCCATAGTTTGCCCTCTCTTTTTTGGTAGTTTGTATTGAGGCATGCTAATCTATTTTCTATCATGAAATCTGTTAGATGTTGCCCATTTCTATTTGACGTGTTGTGGAGGCTGTATTTGTTGTTTTCGTTTTTCCCGATTTGTGCATTCATGTCTCCGCCAATGACTAACATGTTGTGCTTCGGGATGCTACGCACTAATGAGGATAACTCATCGTAGAAGGTGACTATTTCATTTTCTTCACTAACATTGGTGGGGCTGTAGCATGAGACGATTGTTGCTCTGGGGTTTCCGTTAAATGTAGCTACCATCATTCTAGGTTGTATTTTCTCTATGCTATTAAGCGTTTTTAGTGCTTTAGGTCCTATAAGCAATCCTACCCCTCCCACTGCGGCGTTGACAGAGTTTTTCCATGCGGATACAGTGGCGAGCGACCATCCATTGCTAGTTTCGTGATATTTGATATCTTCGGTGTGCGTGTATCTGTGTTCTTGTATGCATATTATGTCTATTTTATGTTCTTCGGCCGATGCGATTAGCTCTGGGAGTTGTCCTATTCTATTTAAGGTTCTTACGTTAAATGTGGCTATTTGTAGTGTTTGCTTGCATTTTAGTAGTTTTGATTGTTTGAGCTCTGTAGCTGATTTTTCGAACACCGAGGCCAGGGCTCCAACCTCAGCAGGACGCGCCCCTTTTTTACCCGCGCGAAGAGCGATGCGGTTTGTGTAAGTGGTTTGAGTGTGGGTCATGGTTATCTTTCGATGGCTGTTTTATTCTCTTCTATAGAAGCCACTCTTATAGAGGAGCAGCAGTAGTTCCCCGATCGAACTGTCGATCCTGAGCGAAAAGTCGTCAAACTCACGTCCAGGACCCATTTGGGTATTGACTTTGGTCGTCCATTGGTTTATTCAAATACCTTAACGTACATCATGCTGCTTCCCATGTGTAAATAATAAAATAAATAAAAATAAAAAAAAAAAAAAAATAAAAAAAATAAAAAAATAAAATAAAATAATAAATAAATAAATAAATAAATAAATAAATAAAAAAGGGGGGGGATTTGTTTTAAGTTTTAACTTAGTTAAAGTCCAACATTAAGGTACTTTCTTATGACTTTCACTAATACTGACTTATACTTTTTGCTGTATTGGGACTTTTCCAAGGGTTTTTCTTTTTTTTTTTTTCCATCCTACAGTTGGGGACCTAGCAGGCTTCAGGAATTAGAGCTCTGTGGTAGCATTAGGCGTTCTAGGCTTTTTCTTCTAAACTACTGTTAGGGCTTTCTTTACGAATTTTTAAATTATTCGATAGAAGATATTTAAAAACATTCTGCCTTGTTCGCTGACATGTGGATAGGCTTAATATCAAATTGGCTTTACAGTAGAGGAAGCGTGCCTTTACATTTAAAACGCATAGTTTAAGCATTATTTTACAAACAAAATACAGCATAACATTTTGTAAAATTCAGCATTTTAAATTGGAATTAAAGACATACTGACCAATATTGACATATTTCTTCCACTTGGCTCCTGAGTTCAAATGCTCTTCTTCGTTTGGACTTTTATTTACTACTGATATTTTAGGTAGCTTTGGGGGCGGTCTAGTGGGGTGAAGGGGACAATTCGTTTTTGTTGGTTTTTTTTTTTTCTTTTTCCCTTTCTGAGGGGGGGGGGCTGTAGTAGCATTCTAGGCTTTTTCTTCTAAACTACTGTTAGGGCTTTCTTTACGAATTTTTAAATTATTCGATAGAAGATATTTAAAAACATTCTGCCTTGTTCGCTGACATGTGGATAGGCTTAATATCAAATTGGCTTTACAGTAGAGGAAGCGTGCCTTTACATTTAAAACGCATAGTTTAAGCATTATTTTACAAACAAAATACAGCATAACATTTTGTAAAATTCAGCATTTTAAATTGGAATTAAAGACATACTGACCAATATTGACATATTTCTTCCACTTGGCTCCTGAGTTCAAATGCTCTTCTTCGTTTGGACTTTTATTTACTACTGATATTTTAGGTAGCTTTGGGGGCGGTCTAGTGGGGTGAAGGGGACAATTCGTTTTTGTTGGTTTTTTTTTTTTCTTTTTCCCTTTCTGAGGGGGGGGGGCTGTAGTAGCATTCTAGGCTTTTTCTTCTAAACTACTGTTAGGGCTTTCTTTACGAATTTTTAAATTATTCGATAGAAGATATTTAAAAACATTCTGCCTTGTTCGCTGACATGTGGATAGGCTTAATATCAAATTGGCTTTACAGTAGAGGAAGCGTGCCTTTACATTTAAAACGCATAGTTTAAGCATTATTTTACAAACAAAATACAGCATAACATTTTGTAAAATTCAGCATTTTAAATTGGAATTAAAGACATACTGACCAATATTGACATATTTCTTCCACTTGGCTCCTGAGTTCTTTATTCCTTGTAAAAAAATACAAGAAGGCACGAGGCCTTTTGGTTTTGGGGGAGGGGAAGAGAGCGGTCATGCTTTAACTATATTTTCTATGGGGAACCTAGCTAGCCACATTCGCCGACCCATTCAACAATACAATATATAATCACTCGTCCATCTCCTTGCACGCAGCAACCACCAAAATACCGCATTTGCTCTATGAAAAAGTCCTACTTAAAACCCGAAAGTGATGCATGATTTTATTTACAATGTATGATTTTTACAATGGATATGATGGGAATGGGAGAAAAAACCCCGAAAAACATATATACACGAAAACAAGGAAAAAATCCCCCGTTTGGTTTCCCTCCCATCCCCCCGTCTAGAAAATTGGAGGCCGACTGTTTTCCGGGTCGAAAGAAACCGGAAACAAGCCGGACCTACCCTAGGTAGGGCGGAAATCCTAATCTACAGAGATAAAAGAAATAAAGGGTCGGGCGCGGTATGGGTCGATACAAGCAGATTATATGATTTTTTACATATGAATTTTCAAGATCTTCAATAAAAGCGGGCTGGGCTTCGGGTTGAGGTACAAAAATAATAGGGAGGGGGAAGATCTTGAGAAACTACCGACTAGATGACAGGGACAATGACACACAACATACTGCTAACTAGGTTACAAGGGGGAAAAAAACAATTCTACTTACCAGGGATGGGGTCCCTAAGGACCCGTACCATAGACGCCATGGGCCGGCAGAGGAGGGAAGGATGACTCCAACTTTGCCCCCTTTCGTACGACCAGGCTCGCTGCAGTCACCCACCTTTTGCTGAATGTTATGCGATCCAAGCGTTTTCTATCGTATCTGATTTTGACCCTCAGCTGATGCCGAAAATACAAAACCAGATCACGATGAGAAAAGTTTGCATCGTCATACAATCCCTTGTTTCGCGTCGTCCAAATCACCATTCGGGCTACAGCTAGGATCGCGAGAAACACCACACGCTTCTCACCGTGAAACGGAGGAAGAACGTTGTCTACGACGTAACCAACGTCGAGCAGCACGAGCTGTTTGGGTTCGATGCGAGCCGTCCACTCCCCGACGTGATCCCAAAACGGACGGACTCGCTCGCAGTAGTAGAAGGCGTGCTCAGCCGTTTCTTCCAAGCCACTGCCGCAGCGAGTGCAATCAGGCATGTCTGCCAGGCCCGCCTTGAAGTTCAAGCCGCGAAGGGATAACGCATTCCGAACAAGTCGCCAGGTGAGCGAGAACTCGGAGTTGTTCAAGAAGCTCGATCCTGGCGCCCAATTCCAGTGAGAGCGGATCTCCTCCGCCGTCCAGCCGTGCCGCTCGCTGAGAGGATCAGAAGCGGAACCCACCACTAATTCCCGATACAGCTCCTTCCGAGGCCATGAAAGGTCACTGGACCCAAGAAGGTTACGAAGGGCCTTTCGGCACTCGCGGACAAACAGTGCTTCGCCCAAAGGCTTACGTCGACCTTCAGCCTTTGGGTCTGACTTGAGGCGAGGAAAAGTCCGACTCGCCTTTCGTCTCCACACCGAGTCCCCCGTCAAGACACGACCCAGATATGCAAGTCTTTCAGCAAGCCAGTGGCTCTCCAGATCAGGCATACCCAGACCCCCGTTGCGAGTACGTTGGATACAGACCTGCCTACGGACCATCGGCCTTGCACCTCCCCAGAGCAATCTGGAGAGGGATTGTTGCAGTGCCAACCGACGTGCCTTAGGCAGAGGAAGTACAGCCAATCGGTAAAGGATCAGGGGGAAGACGTACGTGGCGCACGCCTCAGCCCTGCCCTTTAAGGACAACCTCCTTGAAAGCCAGATTCCCACCTGAGCATTCACCTTAGCTTGTACTTCAAACCAATTTCGCTCCAGTTGGAGGTCGGGCCCAAACCACACCCCAAGGATGCGGATGGGTCCGTCACTCCAGCGGAAGGGCCCTGGAAGAGTATTGCTACCCCTCCAAGCACCAAGCCGCAAACCTTCGCTTTTGTCAAAATTGACCTTGGCCCCTGCAATCCGCTCATACTCGACAACCGCCTCTTTCACAGCCTCTATATCCTTGCGGCGGGATACAAACACTGTGACGTCATCAGCGAACGCGGAAACCCTAGCCGCAATGCGCCCAACGAATGGGATACCGCGCAGTGCCGGACTTGTCCCCTCATCCCTAAGCCTGCGCAGGAGGGGCTCCAACGCGAGGACATAGAGAAGAGGAGACAGAGGGCAGCCTTGCCGGACCGAACGCTCGATCGCGATCACCCCCGAACGCCTTCCGTTCACCTGCACCACTGCCTGAGGGTTGTGGTACATCATGCTAATCCATCTGCGGAACTCCGGTTCGAATCCGGCAGTCTCCAAAACAGACGCCAAGAACCGATGGTCAACCCTGTCGAAGGCCTTGGACTGATCTAAACTGATCAGCGTGGATTCGGTGTCGTCTTTTATCCCCTCTAGGACCTCGCGAATCAAGTGCAGGTTGTCCTGGATCGATCTTCCCTTCACAGCAAAGGTCTGCTCGGGGCCGATCAGATCGCTAATGACAAGCTGTAAACGATTCGCTAAGACCCGGGCCAAAATCTTTAACTCTGTGTTAAGCAGAGTTATGGGCCTGTAATCGTCTAAACCCTCCCAAACATGCCTGCCACCTTTCTTCAGCAATGTGATCACGCCCTTGGTAACGCTACCAGGGATGGCTCCCTGGGCGAACCAATGGTTGAACATATCCGTCAGAATAGGTACAAACATGTGCGACATCCTCAAGTACACTTCGTAGGGCAAACCATCTAGTCCCGGCGACTTGTTGAGGCCGACCTGCTTCAACGCGTCACGGACTTCGCATTCAGTAACCACACCCTCGCAGCTAGCCGCTTCAGCCGCCCCAAGGCGGGGGAAGTCGGCCAGATAGCTACGAAACTCCCGGAGCGGGAGATCAGTGCAGCGGGCAAAGCGATCCCGAAAGTGCGCCCGAAAGGCGTCACGTATCTCACGACCCGATCGCAGCAGACGCCCGTCCGGGGTCTTCACAGATGCGATGTACCGATCGGGGAACCTTCGCACTTCTTCTTCACGCGCAGTCGCGTTCGATTTCACAGCTTCGTTGAGAACTCTTTTTAGCCTAGATCTAACTACTGATCCCTTGTAGCGCTCGCTACTCTCACGCTCAAGGTCCCTCCTAGCTAGCTCTACACCTAGGGAGTCCCCCCCAGCCACCGCCCGGGAGAGTCTATCATCTATAGATTTCGCCTCCGCGGTCCTATCTAAGTTGAGCCGTCGACCGTATTTGGTGGCGAAATCTCTAATCCTGTGCTTAAGAGAAACCCACCACCTATTCCCGGTAACCGCCCCCACTAACGCCCGCTGAATTAGGGATTCTAGCCGATCCCGGAAGTCCCGTATCTCCAGTAAGGAGGTATTGAACTTCCAGTAGCCGGCTAGACTAGGCCTATTTGCTAACCGCAGACTGACTCTAATAAGTTTATGGTCAGTCCACGCTATCAAGTGGAACGTGGGACAACTAACAAAATCAATGTCAGCTCTTCTCACTAACACTCTGTCCAAGTAGGAGCCTACTTTGGCAGAGGGCGAGCTATCTAGCCACGTCCACATCTCCCGCCCTGGGTGATCAAGACGAAACCTGTCGACGAGACCGTGACGAGTCACGAAGCCGACAAGGCTGCTATCACACCTTCCCGCACGCCTAGCTCCCCGCCCGACCTTATCTATCTTGGGATCAAGGATCGCATTCCAATCACCCATTAAGACTAGCCGCTTCGTATCGTCCAGGAACGGCGCCAACCGACGAAAAAAGGAAACCCTCTCCGCAACGATATTGGGCGCATAAACCGCAACCAGACGAAACTTGAAACTTTTCACGGCAACATCGGCCACAACCAACCGGCCCCCGTCACCTGCAAAAACAACGTCAACATCAGCATCAAGGCTGCGTCCAACTAGCAAGGAGACCCCAGCGCTGAAGTTGCTGCCGTATGCTGAGAAAACGTTAAAGTCGCTTTCCAGCACCCGACAGTCAGCCTCGCAAGTGAAGTGAGTCTCCTGCACTGCAGCAACATCCACGCAGAGGTTCCTGAGTTCACCAAGCAAGCGCGCACACTTGCTTGAATCCCTCAGTCCCCTCACATTCAAACTGGCAACGTTTAAAGCCATCAATCCGACTTACCTTATTCAGTGTCGACTATGGGCCGGAAATCCCCAGGGGTGAGGATGCCAACGGCCTGTCTTAGAGAGCCGGTGCCGAGCTCAGTGTTTACTCGGCCATCCCTAGACACTCCGCCAACATCCAGCGGGAACCGTACTTTTAGGGCTCTATAAAAGGAGGGGTGAACTAAGATAGGGACCCTCCCTGAGCAAAAAGGCAAGCATCTTTTCAAGGAAGAGTGCTCCAATTCCGCCAGCTTTACACCCGTGTCGGTCTGGCGGACCGTATCCAAGAACTTCCATACGCCCTTGGTACGGTCACCAGCCGAACGGATGAAAGTGGTCACCATGGCTGCACTCTTAAAATTAAAAGGGTTGTTAACTTTTTTCTTTTCCACTTTTTCCAGTTGCAGTAACGGCTTTAACATCTTTTTTAATAGATGGTCCGTTACTGCTTCTGCACCAACGGTGCAAAAATGTTTTGCCTTTTGTTGTTTGTCTTTCTCGGCATCGTTTGCCGCCTCTTTTGGATTTTGGGATGATGTAGTCTGGGGGTTTGTTTGGATGGGAGTCCATTTTGGGAAGAGTTCTGGAGAAGACATTGGACTCAGGGATGGTAACGATAGTGACCTGGGTAATTTTTGGGGGGACGGCCTTTCCAGGGATTGTGCTCGCCTTATATGCACAATTTGATGTCGGCGGGGATGAAGTGGGGGTGTTTCTGTTGGTAGGGGAGGTTGTGGTGGTTGTGGTGGTGGTAATGGGGGTTGTAAAAATTGTGGGGGTTGTAGCGACTCAGAGGGAGCATTCTGAGGAATGCAATATTGAGGAGGGAACATTGGCGGAAGTGGTAGGGGAGGTGGTGGTAAGGAGAGTGGCGGAAAAGGAGCCAGCAGTGGTATCTGCATTGGAACTTGTTGGGGGAGGGGCTGCTTTTGGTGATGTGCATTTGAAGGGCCTTCCAAAGGGTCTTCGGTGTCGGAAGGTTCTGCACGCACTTTTTTGGCAGCCCCCTCCCCGCTATCTCTTCTTTTCAAGTTTGTTGTTGTTTCCATGTTTTCATGGCCTTCCTTGGTTTTTTTCTTTTTCTTTTTGGCCAATGTTGGTGATACTGGTGTTGTTGATGTTGCTGTTGTCTTTGTTGTTGTTGTTGTTGGGGTCTGTGGCCCTTTCTTAGCTGTTGGCGTTGTTGCTTGTTCCGCTGTTGCTGCTGCTGCTACTGGTTCAGGCGCTTTGGTTTGCTTTTGAGGTGAGGATGAAGTTAAAGTTTTTTCCCCTTGTTTGGGGGGATCCCCTCCTCCTCCGGGTCACCTCGGACCAGCCCTCTTTGTCATTTGTTTTGGGCTGGTCCTGACTCGGATCCTGGGTCTCCGCTGTTTTGCTGATGGTGGCTGTTGAAGCTGTTGCTGCTTTTGTTGTTGCTGTTGTTGTTGCTGCTGCTGCTGCCGCCGCTGCTGCATTCTCTGGCTTCTCGGGGCAGAACTTCGAGATGTGGCCAATCTTTTTGCAGGACCAACACCTCGGTCTCCGCCCCTCCACCATCACGATCATCTCCCGGTCCCCGCTGATTAGAATCTCGGGGATGGCTTTGAAGCCATCCCTCGTCAGGCACAGCCGGAAGGCATAATCCCCGTAGGCTGTCCCGGCTGGGGATCTGAGGAGGTTATATTCCTCCACTTGGCCGTACGAGCTTAAATAAGCGGCCAAAACCTCCCCAGAAATGAGGGGCGGGACGTTACAGATGGTTACTCGGAGCCTACGGGTGCCCCTATATTCCGGCTGTAACCTGAAATACTTCGTCGTTATATTATTAGCCGCCAACTTGGCGGCTTGTTCTTCCGTAGGAAGGAGGACATCCCATGTCGCAAAACTCTTGCGACAGAAGTACTGGCATGGGATGCCCGCCTTCCTCAACAGCTCCTCAAACGTCTCTTTCTTGAGCCCCACTAGCCTTTTGGTTTTGAGATCCGAAACGACCAGCGAGAGGATCCTAGGTGTGAATTTTTCAACTAATTCAGGGATGGGCAGAATTTCATTGCCTTTGAAGTACTTTGCGTACTTCTCTACCCTATCCCTTTCATAGTCGGCAGGTCCCCTCTGCTGGCCCTTCCAAGGTGTGGGGCTCTTTTGGGCCGGCTGTATTGGACTGTCCTGTGATGTGTCCACTATTGTTCTTGGAGAATCAGCGGGGATCGGCAGTGATGGCCAATTCTCTCCAATTAAACTCTCTTGTGAGGGTTCCTTTGAGGGTTCAGTTTTGTCTTCATTTTTTTTGGAAGTGGAACCCTCCATGACTGCAGTAGGGCTCGCAGCCAGGAGGGTAAAACTAAGACCCCCACCTGTTGCAAGTGTGTGTGGGGGGTTCTACTGTTCAAAAAAGTAAAAATTATAAAATTAGACAATAGTACAACACGCTGGAATAAATACAAAAAGATTAGAACACGTAGATACCCCCTGAAAAATTAAAAAACACTCAAGACAAAACACTTAAGAAAGGAAAACAAGTCCGACCACAAGAGAAACAAACGTCGGATAACGAAAACAAGTGACAAATCCAAATTAAACCAAAATTGTCACAGGTAACAACTTCTCAGGTAAGCTTGAAAAAAGAAAAAAAATAAAGTCCAACGGAAAAAAAAACAAGTCTTACCGAGATAATAACAATGTTTTAACTTTTAGTAATCCAAATCGTAATAATCAAAGTAACGGCGTGAATAACGAAGAGTCAGTGCCACTTGGCTCCTGAGTTCAAATGCTCTTCTTCGTTTGGACTTTTATTTACTACTGATATTTTAGGTAGCTTTGGGGGCGGTCTAGTGGGGTGAAGGGGACAATTCGTTTTTGTTGGTTTTTTTTTTCTTTTTCCCTTTCTGAGGGGGGGGGGGGCTGTAGTAGCATTCTAGGCTTTTTCTTCTAAACTACTGTTAGGGCTTTCTTTACGAATTTTTAAATTATTCGATAGAAGATATTTAAAAACATTCTGCCTTGTTCGCTGACATGTGGATAGGCTTAATATCAAATTGGCTTTACAGTAGAGGAAGCGTGCCTTTACATTTAAAACGCATAGTTTAAGCATTATTTTACAAACAAAATACAGCATAACATTTTGTAAAATTCAGCATTTTAAATTGGAATTAAAGACATACTGACCAATATTGACATATTTCTTCCACTTGGCTCCTGAGTTCAAATGCTCTTCTTCGTTTGGACTTTTATTTACTACTGATATTTTAGGTAGCTTTGGGGGCGGTCTAGTGGGGTGAAGGGGACAATTCGTTTTTGTTGGTTTTTTTTTCTTTTTCCCTTTCTGAGGGGGGGGCTGTAGTAGCATTCTAGGCTTTTTCTTCTAAACTACTGTTAGGGCTTTCTTTACGAATTTTTAAATTATTCGATAGTAGATATTTAAAAACATTCTGCCTTGTTCGCTGACATGTGGATAGGCTTAATATCAAATTGGCTTTACAGTAGAGGAAGCGTGCCTTTACATTTAAAACGCATAGTTTAAGCATTATTTTACAAACAAAATACAGCATAACATTTTGTAAAATTCAGCATTTTAAATTGGAATTAAAGACATACTGACCAATATTGACATATTTCTTCCACTTGGCTCCTGAGTTCAAATGCTCTTCTTCGTTTGGACTTTTATTTACTACTGATATTTTAGGTAGCTTTGGGGGCGGTCTAGTGGGGTGAAGGGGACAATTCGTTTTTGTTGGTTTTTTTTTTTTCTTTTTTTCTTTTTCCCTTTCTGAGGGGGGGGGCTGTAGTATAGTACCAGTAAAAAATAACGGGTTTGTTAACGAATAAATCCGCACTTCTGTCAAAGACTGCAAAACTCCTCAACACATGAAAAATTGAGGTCAGCAAGGAGGACATTGTATGAAATCCGACTATAGTCGCAAACGACACAGCCTTAAGAATATGACTTGAAAGTTGTATCTGTATGCACTGCTTATGATGGTAATATATTATATCTATATTATATTGACATTTATACTGCTTCCTAGACTTCACCTTGATGCATCAGAACCACTTCTCGATACTTTTATTCTGCGGTCACCCCCCTCTGTTTTTCTCTCTGTCTCTCTCTGTCTCTGTCTATATATATATATTCAAATGCAGGTATGTGTAAGTGCAGCATTCTTTATACCCACCAAAAATTCTTTCCTGTTTAAAAGATGAATTTTGAGAGCCAAGAAATTGTATGAAATCAGATGATACTTTTTTTATAGGCTACAAAGAAAATCGCCCTAACGCTTTTAGATACCACAGAAAAAATTGTATAAATCAAAAGCAGACGAGAAACTAAAATTAAGACCCTTTTCTTCTAGTTTTCCTCAAACATAGAAACAAAAGCGACTTCGTTGAAGTCGGAAAAGACTGAAAAAGAAACAAATTCAAGAAAGCCTGCATTTTTTTTTTCACCCATTGAAATAAGTATTTAAGAAAAAAAAATCAAAACTTGATTCTTTCCAAATCAAAGCCTTTTTCCAGTGAAAATTTTCAAGTTTTTCAGTGAACTCTTTCGTTGTTGAAATTTCTGTGATAATTTTTTGACAACAAAATAAAAAAACAAAAAAAAAACAAAACAAAACAAAACGAAAAGCTTATTTTATTCACTGGTTTCTCGTTTTTGTTTTGTTTTATTGACTGTTTTTGGTGTTGTGATATTTTTTTCACCTTGATATTTTGCCACACACACACACACACACACACACACACACTGATTTTTAGAACTATTTTAGATTTACATATCTGTCTCGATTTAGGTTTTAACAGTCTTATTCAACTTAAACAAAATGTGTCCGAGTAGTAAATATACTGGTAACATAGAGCGAGTACGAGGTATGTTTTTGAGTAGCAGCTGCAACCATGCCATTTCAGTTATTATTACGACATAGAATGGTGAACATCGTGCGTTTAGGATAGAAATTAATCTTACTACGTGATGAGATTACAAGGCCAGTTCGCTCATCAGATTTGTCGTTTTACTTCTACTGAGAAGAGCGCTTAGCGTAGGAAATGGAATCGGTAGCCCAAGTTCCAATTCTGGATTAGGCTGTTTGCATTTCTCTACACTAATACCTTGAGGAAATCAATGGATCAATTTATTCTCCCCACCAGCTATGAATAAACAGTTGGGCCGACCGGGTTCTTTTGTCTTGATGAGTCAACCTTTCTTGAAGAAAGCTCTGAATTCAAACCAGTATTACTCAGCTTAAATGCCCGTGTTTCACATCCTGGTCGTGAAGGAGGGTTTAGGTGGCTCATTTTTGAAAGCATAGATTTAATTCTAAAGATTCTATAATATTAGTTAATATACATTTTCGACAACATAGAAAGGTTGTTGAATCTCGCATTGTTTCTAAGGATAATATTATCAAAGAAAGGTCCAGTTTTCTGGAGATAGCGGATGGTTCAAAACTTTAAAGGTAGGCTGAAGACAACTGACCAACTGAAAAATTTTATCCGACGTGAAACTGTAGCTATACCAAGAGCAATGACTAAGCGAGAGCTGCTAAAGGGCTGTGTAAGCTCATGAGGACATACATTTAGCTGATATAATTCTTAAAATGATATTATGACAATAACAAAACAAAATGGTAAATATTGTTCTTTCTTATCGCAAAATACAATTTTGAAGAGAATCTATATTGTCATTTTTATTTACGTTCCGAACTAGAGAGATCATTCTTCTGCACTAAGATTGATTCATGCCAAATTGTCTTGGGTAATTTTATGTCTAGAGATAAGGGAATCGCGTTCATTGAACGTTCCTATATTTTCTGTGTTATTGTTTCTTAAGATTTTTTTATGACACGATCCAATCGAATAAGAAAAAAATTTAAAACAGATCTATATGACCCATAGATTGAACCCTAACAAGTACTACCACTCTGGGTCAGAGTGGACATTGAAGTAATGTCACTGAAGGAGTACTCAACATTTACCAGATTTCCAGAACTGAAGCCACACTGTCAAATGACGTTTATTGTCATACACAGGATACCCCATTTTTTGAGGGGGTCTTACGTATTCTAAGTCCCGTTGATATGTTTGCCTTCCTAGCTCTGTTCATCAAATTGATTTTTTTACATGAAAATATTCCTCATCCCTGTCGTAAACCATAATTTTGATATAAAACAGGCATCTCTGGACTCCACCCCCGCAAAAAAAAGAAAAAATTAAAACAAAACAATTATCCATGACGATGTATTGAAAGGGCTTCAATCAACAAATCTTTCGCAATCAATTTATATCCAGGTTTTTACAACCTTTTCCTTAACAAATTAAAAATCAAAGAATTAGGAAGATTAGCTGACTCAAAAATGAACAAAATGGCAGATACAGTCCAAAAAAAAAAAAAAAAAAAAAAAGGAGATAAATAAATAAATAAAATTAGCGTAAATTATCACGTTTTTCTCTCTTGCGATGTAAATATGTTTTTGCCAACAAATTAATTTGCATTCTGATCACCACAGAAACATCAACCGTTTCGAGAATAAAGTGGGGGAGATATATTTTTATAAAGAAGTGTGTTTCGTTCGTTCACTGAAGTTCGTAAATTATATTTGATTATGTTTCCGTTTGTATATGTATGTGGCTATACAACACCAAGTCCTCCAGTTTCTTTAACAATCCTTTGGTGACTGAACCAAAAGCATCAATCACGATTGGTATAATTGTCACCTTCATTTTCCATGGTTTTTTCAATTCCCTAGCATATTCCAGGTACTTATCCTTTTCGCTTTCTTTCAGTTTTATTTTGTGGTCAGTCGAGACAGCAAAGTCTACAATTTTGCAAGTTCTCTTTTTTTTGTTGATTATCATAAGGTCTGGTCTTCTGGCCGAGATTAGGTGATCCGTTTGTATGTTTAAGTCCCATAGGAGTTTATGTGTCAATCTCTAGGACAGATGCTGGGTTGTGCATATACCATTTGTTCGTATGGTTAAATCTAGATTTCTTGCATATCTCCCAGTGGATCACCCTGCCCTTCCAATCGTGTCTAGTCATTATTATTATTATTATTATTATTATTATTATTATTATTATTATTATTATTATTATTTAGGTTTTATTTTTATTTGTTGATGTCCTTCTGGGTTATTCTCATTGTTTTACCATTTCTGGCTATTATTTTTGGTCTCTTTTAGAATTATTCATATTTATTAAAGTTTTCTATGTTATTGTTTCTCGTTATAATGATAACTATAAGGAAAAGATTAATAAATGAAAAATATTCATTAAAGCTGCTTTTAATTCCTTTTCTCTATAGCCCCTTTTATTTTTCTATCTTTTTGTTGCATAGTTCGAACTTTCTTTAAGAAAATTTTACTACTACTACTACTACTACCGAGATGACCTATAAAAATTTTCCTTGAGGGATTTCCATCGCTTTAAACTATTATTATCTATATTGGATGCTGAAGTGAAAAAATAAAACTATTGATATGACTTATAGTTCCGTGAGGAGCGAACGTTATCTCATATCCGACAGAACGTCCATTTAATTTGAAGTTTATGTCTTGTTTACTTAAAAAGAAACAAATACTGAACTTAATTTGTCAGAAAAGAGAATATATCTGAAAACTTGTCCCTTTTGATCGGAACATAAAAAATTTCATATCCGCATTCATATTATTATAATAAAAAATTCTTTTTCTTTCGTCTTAATTCTTTTTTCCCCCTAAAAATCTTTCATTTTTTTTTCTTTTACAGCTTGTTAAAAAAAAACCCCAAAAAACAAAACAAAAACAAAAACTGAATCTTATTTGAAAGACAGTATGTGTATATGTATGTGTATGGGCATTTACATATATTGTCTTTCAAAAAGGATGTAATATTCATTTTGATAACTAGTATTTAAACTATTTTCACTAAAAAACACTTATATGCACTGACAGTATTAGATGTCCAATGCATTAGATTTTCTTGATAAGCATGTTCACATGATAGAACATTTCATCAAGAATTTCGGCAGTTTACAATGCTTGGGTATCTGAGCCTTTTCAATCTTTTATACGCTCTACTCTTTCCTCCAATTCTCTCAATATTTCTTCAGGAATTGTCATATCATTTCATCGTGGAAAGAGATTACTGCAAATTGGATTTTTCGTATCAAAGGTACAAAATTTTAAAAGCGAATGTCTAAGTTTTAAGCATACATTGCAAGAGGTTTAATGAGAAGCAAAGTCGACACTATATCGTTTTGGTTCTAATGAACCATCATCAGAACTGTGAGGGACGATATTAGTGATATCAAATCGACGATGAATGTTTAAAAATACAAAATACAAAAACCTAGGGAAAATTTAACATCACAAATATCGTCCCTCACAGTCCTGATGATGGTTCATTAGAACCGAAACACTATAGTGCCGACTTAGTTTCTCAATAAATCTCTCCTACTTGGATTACCTTGTTATCAATTTTTCTCTATACATTGTCGGATTACACTCCATTATTTACTTCCATTACACGAGGTATAAAATTACCATGTCTCTAAAGTGTTGTATAATTAAAATTGAAATAAATGATAATACATAAAATTTAATAGGCAAAATTATCAAGTGAGTTAAGAAAACGTTTTGGCCTCTTCGTTGGGATGAAATGGTAAGCAAGGTAGTCTGTGTTGGTTTCCCATATTTTTGCTAAGTGCCATGCTTAATCTTTTAGGGCATATACTCAAGTTTTTAAGACCGACTGTCAAGTCACTTTGAAAGCACCAATTCATGAGGGATCACTGAAGTTAAGAAGTGATGATTCTGATTATGACATTAAACTGCAGCTGATGGTGAGGATCCTGTTATGGAAACCTGGTTTGGTTTGGTTTGGTGTTATGGCATATCAACCATTATTGATAATTTAATGCCGAATCCTGTTCATACATATATACTAAATATATATGATTTGTTAACACATTTTGTAGATACACACAGTTAAATGATCAAACAGTTCTATTTCTAACAATCCAAGTTAGCATAAGTCAACAAAGTTGAATGGATCCAAGTATTGCTACGTACCACTAACAATTCAATTAAACATCAGTCATTTGTTTACACACAATTAAGTGTTCAAACAGTTCTATTTCAAGCTATTCAATTTAGCATGTCATTTGTTTGCACTCAGTCTAAATATCAAATAGTTTTATTTGACCCATAGGTAGGACCCTGACAGATGCTACCACTCCGGGACAGAGTGGACCTGGGAATGATGGAAATGAAGGGGTCCTCCGCATTCTCCAAAGCCTTACTGGAGCCTCACTATCAGATTGTTTTTTTATATCCGGGACATTGATTGGTGGGGTCTTACCCCTCTGAAGAGATCCAATCGGTGTATTCTACAACCCCAACCGACTGGGCTTTGGACATTTAGGGCCGCGTGGAGTGCCTTTTCATTTCAATTACTTCCAGTTTCACTCTGCGACAAGTTGACATGCCGTTAAAATTAATCAATCAATCAATAAAAAAACACAACAATAAAAGCAAGAGCTTATATATTAAATCGTTCTATTAAGTGATGAGACTGATTATATTTAATTTGGTAAGCATGAAGGGGTTTAGTTATTTATTAACCTTAGCTTTGGCAAGGAGTATGGAACATTCAGTGAGAACTGAACTCATTACCAATAGCCTCTTAGTTTAGCTTGTTAACCACAGCACAATTTGAGACACCAGCCACTTAACAGTGATAAGTACCGTTAGTAACCCTAGGCTTGTGAGCTAGATTAAGTAATACTCAGTGAATTCTGAATCATGGGAAGGTTCTATGAACAATATGTTTATCAATGCAAAACTTAAAAACCACATGAATAATATAATTGTATGTATTTTCTCTTCGAAAAAAAAAAAAAAAAAAGAAAAAGAAAAAGAAAAAAAAAAAGAAAAACTTAAAGGAGAGGTATTTAGGCATAAATGAGTGTTTAGGCAAACAAAGAATTCATTTTCTTTTTTTTTCAAGTATTCACTTGAGATTTATCTCGTTGTACATCTGTTCTCAGCTGATATAAATTAATAAAATAGATAGTACAATATCTCACTTCAATTGATAAATGAGATATAAAACAATTCTCCAGTCTTCGATGCAATTAATCCTTTGTTCTTGAAAGTGAATAAATCCGGAGGATATTTACAAATGCTCGATCTCTTCAGAAATTCCTGGTGGAACTAAGTGAAATAGGCTCTTCTATCACTATAAATTCACTTGACGACAGAACCAAGACATCAGTGTGTATCACAGCTACGCTGACAGCATTTGAGGGTAACCGAGTTCTTCGACCGATATGGCCCAAATCACAGTGATGAAATTTCTAGTCGTACTTGCGGTGCTAACTCTGAGTGAGTTGAGTTTTTCATCGGCTGCTGCAATAGATTCTGATAATAAAGAAATATCAAATCCAATGGAAGGTAGGTACAAATAATTGCCTATTTTCCTCTCTCCTCTATACTGAGTGTATCAGCGATCCATTATGGTAGTGTTGCTTCTATTTAGGAAAGCGTGAAGGATTCTAATTAGCATTACTATTGTATCTCCGATACATCTAGCATTTGGACATTTAACAAGATGCGCGAAAATAATAATTCACTGGTAGATTGTAATGGAAACTGATGTATTCTTAAATTGGTTACATATTTTCATATGTACAGAACATTTTAGTAATACAATGGTCCAGGAGACTGGGGTTCAATCCTAGGTCGAGTCATACCAAAAACTGAAAAAATGCTACTTGATACCACCTTCATTAACACTCAATATTATACGGTACGGATCAAGAGTAAGTGGAGCAATTTAGGGAAAGGAGTAGCGCCCTCTTCAACACCTCAGTGTAGTAGCTATTGAAAAAGGAGCCTTTAGGTCACCTTCAACTACGGTCGGCCGACTTACTTCCGATATATATATATATATATATATATATATATATATATATATATCCAAGATGAACAAAAGCGGTAAAAAATAGGAATATTTCTTTATCATCATCATCATCATCATCATCTTAGCGTGCCGACAGAATGGTTTCTTTTTACTCTCGCTATCCATCCATCCCTATCGACCATTGCACATAGCAATTTCTATAAATGGTATCCAGTGACCACACAGAGCTGATGAATGTAAGTTTTTGCTGGCTGGTCAACACTGGTGTGTCCATGTGTGTGAGTGCATAAGAGAGCGCTGCTTATGAGTTTTTCATTACTTTCCAGCGGTGTCCAGCATATCTTGCTCACTTTTCTTGGGTAGCATCAGAATTTGGGTAGCCATTTTGGCCTTCTTCTCAAAGATTCCTGTGTTCGTAATACAAAAGATACGTCACGTCGGTAGAAACTGTAAAACAGTAATTTAGAATCTGAGGATGATTGCAATTGATTTTAAATGTTTTCAGTCCTCTTCTCTGATTTGCCAATTTCCACTCGAAGATCCTGCTGCTATTGACGAGAAAATCTATAAGTAGGATCGATCATTTTCCAGACACCTTACACTCAAACCTAGTCCTTTTCTGACCGATAATTTTCGGGTTGGTGGTTGAGTCGGGATTGGATGTGGTTTGTGGTTGTTGGTCGGTCGAGACTGCTTGACGCGACTGCCAAGGAAGCCTAGCAGTCCCGTCTTGCGAGTGAGACTAATCCATTCCTCGAACCTCAGGGGGCAGTCCCCCAGACTCTAAACTGCTGCTATTCATTGCGGTTGGACAGCCAAATCAACTTAACTCTTAACAGTCTGTTCAGCTTCTGGCACTGTCTTAGACGTTAATACATTCTTTGGACATGCGCAAGGGAAGGAGACTATTTTGAGATCTAGGTGAACGAAAGTTTGAAGTCTCTTTTTTAAGAGACACTAAAGGTAATTCGGTGGCAGGTTCCAGTTGCGTAACTCTGGGGAGTATTGAGCCTCTCCTTAATTGCCATTACTCACACGTCGACTAAGGTAATACTTGTTAGGATCCTATCTATGGGTTAAATAGATCTGTTTGAAAATTATTATTAGATGAGAATATTTGAAACTATATAACAGTGTGCACATTTTTATCGTTAGACAGGAATACTTGAAACCTTTGTGCAAACAGATGATTACATTTTGTAACACGGATTTTGTTTCTGGACAGTAAGTGCTATTTAGTAATTGCTTATATTGTAAAAGTAAAGAAAATGGCAATTATTGCCTTTAAACATTACTTTTGTGTCCAGGAATTTAAAAATTAATCTATTTTATTTGTAAAAACGGGCAAATTTGCACTTTTGTCCTTACGTAATTTCAGAAGAAAACAACTTATGAATCAAAATTTGCATGTGTCTATGATAAAGTTATAGAAAATGAACAAAACTGTTTAGAATTTGGTAGTTTTCCAATATTTGCTATTGTAATGTAAATCACTTTAACACATCAGCCCCCAAGTGTATTTTCCCAAGATTTTGAAAATTTCATTACTCGGGTTACAAAATCAAAGTTAAAAAATTTTTTTTACAGATTTTCAAGAAAGTCTCAAAAGAATGCTTATCGGCATCTCCAAGAAGATCAAAGAAAATGCTAATTTCGACGATGACACAGATTTTGACAGCTTCCTTCGAGAAAACAAGCTATATGATGGAGAGGCCGACCTCGTTACTCATGAAGAAGAAGAAGGAGAAGAAGAAGGAGAAGAAAAGTTCCTGGCTGAAAAACCCTTGACAGTCGAAAATGATCGGTCCGGTGAAAATGTTGACACAAATTTACAATGTTCCTGGTCTCATTTATCTGTTCACTGTTGCCAATATTTAAGAGTTGGCCGAATACGACTTGTAGGTAAGTTTTTTGCCGTTTATACTAATTTATTTTTTTTCGAATTATAATGTTATAATATTTTGAATTTTCCCCCTAACATTTAAAAAATTGAAACAAGAGACAGCTATTAACATCTATGTTCAAGATGAAGTAAAAATAATTTTACAAAATCAGTGGTGAGGCCAAGTGTGAATTTTATCCCTGTGAAAATTGTTATTTGCGATTCTTTTATGAGGGTAGCGTAGATTTAGAAAATTGTGTGTAATGAGCTTGTAACAAAATCAAGCTTAATATTGTAGCAGAGTGTTCTGTTATAAAAGTTTAATGCTGAAATGAATTATAAATCAAACAAGCCAAGATCAAAACAAATTATGGGGTATTTACTTGAACAGAGGTAATCTTTTTATGTATTATTTTGGCAATAAGCAATAATTTTGATATTAAGATATTTTTTGCGAGAGTCCAGGCCATTGGCCAAATGAGTAGTGTTCGCCAATGGTCTGGGAGACCGGGGTTCCATGCCAGGCCGAGTCATACCAAAGACTCAAAAATGGTACTTGATACCACCTTGCTTAGCACTCAGCATTATAAGGTAAGGGTCAAGGGTGACGTGGAGCAATCCAGGAAAGGAGTAGTGCCCTTCCTTACACCTTGGTGTGGTAGCTATTGAAAAGGGAGTCTTCGGGTCACCCTTGACTAGGGTCGCCAACTTTACTTATTCACTTGTGCACATAAATGTTTTAATATTCTTTTTTAAATTACTTACTTGCTCGTCA
Source organism: Sepioteuthis lessoniana (assembly GCA_963585895.1). Classification (NCBI taxonomy): domain Eukaryota; kingdom Metazoa; phylum Mollusca; class Cephalopoda; order Myopsida; family Loliginidae; genus Sepioteuthis; species Sepioteuthis lessoniana. Next base: position 67,832 of record CAUZXS010006691.1, on the reverse strand, counting down.
GTCCTAGGTTCCCTTGCGAATAAAACTTGGTTATTGTCGTGAAATTCGTGAATGATAGGGTTGGCTGTCAACTTTGACATCTGGACTGCAACTGGATAGTGAGTTAATGGCTGATATTCAGGCTAACAAGAATCTGGCGGCAAAATAGGGAAAAAGTTATTTTGAGAAATTATGACACGCGTGAGAATTTTTCTGTATTTTTTTTAGATTAGATAAAAACGTCTCTGTTAAGAACAGTTAAACGTCTTTCAAAAAATAACACTTCATGAATTTTGTAAAAAACTAAAGAAAAAAGTAAAAACAAAACAAAAACAAAAACAAAACAAAAAAGCCAATGATCAAATATTTTGATAAAAATGAGTCAACTAGTAAAAATTCAATTTAACATTGTAAAATTTGTAAGAATGAGAAGAGGAAAATCTTTTCCAAGATCATTTTTAACACCTCACCCCACCCAAAAGAAAACCAACTAAAAAACCACAACAAAAACCGAAGAACATTGTATTTGTAAATGATATTTACATGAAATGATTCTCATAAAAAAATTTTTGGTAGATTTTTTTTAAACATTCTATCAAAATCAGCGATTTTATTTAATTTCAGTAACATTTCTCTACCAAATCATCAATTGACACATTTATTTAGTAATTTAGTATTATGTAAGAATTATCTGTGAAAATATTTGAAAAAAATATTTTCGTGTTTAGATACCAGTGATAAAAAAAGAGCTTTTTCTCGGTTTCGCAGATTTGTTCGCTCACTTACGACACATTGCTGTTGCCGATCCATCAAATTACCTTACATAAAATTATATTGTGATGTTTATGTGAAGAGATTGTCGGATACTTCTGGGATTATGAGTTGCGTCTTCTTTTTATTAACTATAATCATCTGTACAACCATGCTTACTCGCATGTCTGAAGCACTAAAGCTTATTTTGTTGTACAGATGATTATCATATTTACCCAACCCCTCCGCTCGGGCAGGATATGACACAAGGTCAATTCTTAAGCGGAGTTTAACAGGTTTTAATTCAGAGTTTTCCTTCTAGACTAGTTGCCTAACCAAGGCTGAAGAACCTAGTCTGCCCTACTATTTACCCATAGCTGGAGGGAGAATAATTGGATTCATACCTTTCCCAAGGGTATTAGTGCGATGTGAAATGCAATCAGTCAGGTCCAGGATTTGAACTCGTGTCGCTGTGTCCATATCCTGCGACGATAACAATTACACCACGGGCACCTCCATGGTTTATCTTCCTCACACTTTCTTCTGCTACCCACTCACTTTAAAGAATTGAATCTTAAAAAAAAAAAACAAAAAAAAACTAAACAAAACTTAGCGATCCGAGTTCAAACCTGAAGGAGGTTGTTTAAATTTGCTTTCGTGCTAATGTCCTTCAGAAAGTCATGCACTTATCTCTTTTTTTCTCCAGATAAAGATAAATAATAGGCCAAAATGGGCTCTGTAGCCTTGTTGGTAGATTGACCAGTCTAGGAGAGGGAAAACATTGAAATCAAACCAACTGAACATTGTCTCACCTCCTGTCCGCGAAGGAGTGGTTGGGTAAGCACATACACACATACACACTCACGTACACCCACACATCGCTCCAGTTTTTAAGCCCAATCAGCTGGGGCTATGGAATACTCCGACTGCATCTCTGCAGAGGGGTACCCCCCACCAACGAGTATCCTGGATATGACAATGAATCATTTGATGACGAGGCTCCAGCCTTAGAGATTTGGGGAATGCAGACAACCCATCATTGCCATTACTCCCAGGTCCACTCTGACCTGGAGTGGTAGCACCTGATAGGGTGCTATCTATTGGTCAAATAGAACAAACTTATTGTGCCAACAAATGACTGATGTTAAATTGTGACTGTTATATAGCAATAACTGAAACTATTTAACTGTAAACAAAAAAAAAGTTTAAGCTCGTTTAAGAATGTTATCAACAAAATGTGTTTACAAATAATATATCTATATCTAATATATATGTATAAAGAGGATTCGGCATTAAATAACCTATAATGGAGGTGCCCGTGGAGTAATGGTTATCGTCGTAGGAAATGGACACGGCGATACGAGTTCAAATCCTGGACGAGACTGATTGCATTTCACATAGCACTAATACCCTTGGGAAAGGTATGAATCCAATTATTCTCCCTCCAGCTATGGGTAAATAATAGGGCAGACTAGGTTATTCAGTCTTGGTTAGGCAACTAGTCTAGGAGAAGGAAAACTCTGAATTCAAACCTGTTAAACTCCGCTTAAAAAATCGACCTTGTGTCATATCCTGCCCGTGCGGAGGGTTAGGTAAATATCATTAAATAACCTATAATGGTTGATATGCCATAAAACCCAACCCAACCAAACCAAACTACTGTTTTTATAGGTTGTTGTATCTACAGAGATATTTACTATAGAGCATATAAAAGCAGTATAACAGAGAAATTAAAACTACTTGATGCAACTAACAGTTTCACGTTTTCACGATGAATATGCAATAATATATGACGAAGGTTACGAAGGTCTGATACATAGACAGTAAGGATATAAAAGAATGTCGACTTTATATTGCAGGCATATGTAGAACAATTGACTTAAAGTTATCTTTGTAAAATAATAATATTCAATATGTTTTACTTTATTTCAGTTTGCATCAGAGCTGAGGTTGTACCTCCCACTGGGATGCACATCAGGTTTGAGATCAACGGAATCACAATATGGCACCATCTTATCAGTAAGTATCCACCTAAAGGGTAAAAATCTTTTAGTTTAACTTTTACAAGTTAGTATAATGTACGACTTTGAAGGTAAGTGAGAATTTACAAGCGGAAGTCAGACTGGGCAGAGCCAACGTGGCTAGGCAAAGCCAGATTTCAATAATAGCTCTCACCTCAGTAAATTAAGTATTTTTGTTATTAGTGATGAATACTAATCACTTATTTATGGGTTGAGTACATCTATGCAGAGTGTATGATGTTCTGCATTTAAAATCATGTTATGATTAGAAGGGGAAAATGTTACTTTATTTTTCTGCTTCTTAAATGAAAATTGATATAAACAAATACTCTTTTATTACCCTTTCATTGCCAATATGAATACATCCAATGTGACCTTGATAAAGTGTGTGAATAGTTTTAGTTTTAAACTACTTTACCAATAGGTAGTGATGGCTTTGTATATTTGGCTGTCAATTAAATTATGAGAGAAGCTTTGTGCTATGAACTACTGTTTTAATTTATTGCTCTGTCTTTCCAATTCGTTTGTATCTGAGAAGGTTATTGTAAGTCTTAGTACTTGTGATTAGAGAAGACTTTCTTTGAGATGTTTTGGGTAAGAAGATTCATAAAGGAGATTGTTGCATGTGTTAGTCGGCTTTGTGTGTAGAGTTGTTTGTAGTTGTCAGTCCTTGTTAATATATATATTTAAGTATCCGAAAATGCGATTGCATTAACTTTTCAAGGTCAATTATATATATATATATATATATATATATATATATATATATATAAAATCCTGAACTAGTGTAGCACTGTTAAGGGTGATAGTGATTTTGCCCTGGGTTCGTTATGTGCATACAAACAGGACGGTATATATTCTGATTACATCTTTATTTTGACAATCTTAAGAGGTAATAACGCTTATCCCAGTACGAAGTATCATATACACGTGTGTGTACAGGTGTGTGTTAATGTCCTAGATAGATACACAGTGATATGAATACAGTTGATACACCTGTGAAATTGTAGATGACCGGGCGGTGATCATGACAATAATTTCTATAAATGGTTATAATTTGCTTTTGTTTTTCAGCCAATCATCACAGGTACAAAGTATGCTTAACAAGAGGATACCTAAGACTGTGCATCACCATTTACCACTTATATATTGGTTATCACCGTACCCATGCATGTTTCGATTTCATTGCAAGTTATCCAGCAATTCACTTTTCAAAACACCTCGGGTGCTTTCACCGACATTTTGCTGATGAAGTGATCTCGACAGCCAATAAACCCCATTTCGAAAAGCTCATGAAAAAGCCAAAAGAAAATACCAGTGGCTTTTTTCCAGTTCTGAAAGAGAGGGAGAGAAGTCATGATATCCTCAGAGTTGATCAGTAAGGACTTTTCTTAAGCTCACCCACTCCCTGCTGTGGTCTGATTGAGAATTAAACGGACTATAATTTTAGGACCATTATTTGCCTATGTCTACAACTGTCACCCTAAACTCTAGGGAAACATTTGCACTTCTAGACAATTATAGGCAAAGGAACCGCAAGCCGACACATGTGAAAATACGAATATAAACTTCAACTCAACCAATTTCCCATTACCATGATACAACCAGTCTGTTCCTCTGCTATAACTACTTTTATGGAAGATGTTTGTATTAATTGCCTTTATTGATTCTATCGATTTGAAAGTTTCCAGTAAAAGCATATTTTGCTGTCTTTAACATCCGATTTTTCTGAATCTTCCTTACACCAGACGAATGACAGCCTTTTTTTCTAGAACATCTCGACTATTGGTTATATTTCTTCATCTATATTTTTCTAGCAAAAAGCTTGGATTTTTAAAGCATCCTTACCCTTATCTTTTTTTATTTTTTATTTTGCAACACTGTGTAACTAATTGGCTTTGTTAGTGAAGTTTTCGATATATAAAAAAGCAAAACATCTAAAACATTGTATTTTATAACATATATTGTATCTTGTCAATGATGTTTTTAAAAAAATGAATTAACCAATAAATATTGTTTTTGTGTCATTTGTACTTTTGATTTAATATATATAGCATTAGGTGACAAGAGTTATTCTCCATGTAAAAGAATATCTCTCCAGAGAGGAACTCACGTATAAGGAGCCATTATAAACTGGTTAGTTTCAATTCAGTCCTGTCTGTTTATTATCGTGTTTTCATTTTGACCTGAACACTTGTTACAGCGATTATCTTCGTTCTTCTTAAAAATGATAACTGACTACATTCAGGGTGAGCCAAGTGTACGCGGATAGTAAATTATAACGTTTATTTTGCTATTATATAAACAAGTAAGATAATTTTATTCAACTTACTTTTCGTTCAATCTGTATATTAAAATTCTGAGGTTATCTGCAGTCTATAAGATCCAGAACTGATTCATCTTTAAAGGGACACATTTTTTACAGTACATCGTCTAACATAACACGCTACGCCATGCTTAATATTTAGATACGAAACATTTTTATAAAGCCAGACATGAATCTCTAATAATAAGAGTATTTTAGAAGTATTTCAAAAATTAATCGATTTAAATTTTCAGATTTTGACCAATCCGAACTTGAGAAAAAAAATGCTTAGGTCAATTAATTTAAAAAAAAAAAAGTTCATTTATCACTAAATCCTTTTTGTCTAATTCATTTCTTTTTGATCTTTGGTTTGCTGGATAAGTCACATATATTTTTCACTCGAGGTGACTGTGAGAGTTAATTCCCTCTGTTATCAGATGAGTAAAATATTGCCAAGGTCAAAATGGAGGGCGCGGTTGGCGTAATGTTTTTGTTGTAAAACATGGAATCAGCTAACCAAGTTCAAGTCTGGGATGAGACAAAGTGTGAAGCCATCTTTTTTTCACTCCCAGCTATTGGTAAAAGTACGGTAAACTGGGCTCTTTAGCCTTGGTGCCGACCACCCGTCTGGGAGATATAAAACCCAGAATTCAAAACCCCCTTCCAGTGTGGTGAGTAACAAGCCGCGGTGGAGTGGAAAATCAAGGAAGAAATGTCTTTCAGGCAGTCCAAAATTGTGTTCCACCTCGTTCTGACAACTCTTGTAGCCATAATGGTAATAATAATAATAGCATCAGTGTCGCTGATTTGTTTATATGTATATTATTTGTAAACAGTTTGTAGATAACATTTTTATACAAGCCAAAGCTCAATTCTTTGCACACAGTTAAATGGTTTCAAGCATTGCTATCAAACACTAATAATTCTGTTAAATATCAATCGTTTGTTTGCATACAATTTAATGGTTCCAAATTTTGCTATGTAACAGTAATAATTCAATCTGACATCAATCATTTGTTTGTTCACAGTTTACATGGTCCAACAGTTCTATTTGACCCAAAGATAGAACCCTATCAGGTACTGCCACTCCGAGTCAGAGTGAACTTTAGAGTAATGGCAATGAAGAGGTACTTATTACATAACCAAAAGTTCCAAGCCTCGAGCCTCATTATCAGGTAGTTTAATGTTATATCCAGGACACGGACCTGGAAGTAATGTCAAGAAAGGTATTCCACACTTCCAGTTCTCCTGAAGTGGAGCCTCACCATCAGATGCAGTCGAGTGTCACTCCCCAAATACTCTTTTGAGACAGCGCATCCTAATCCCCACCGACAGAGCGTGTGTGCCTTTGGTATTTTTGTCTTTCTCCTCAAATTAAAATGAATCATATCAGGTTTTATGAATATTTTTTGATCGGGCGAAGTGCAAACAGGATTTTCCATCCAACTTAGAAGTTGTTTATTTCTTTTGATTTTCTTTTCGAGTCTCCAAGAACGGTGGAATCCGTGAATTCTTGAACACTTATAACTGACTGATTGATTTATTAAGTTATATTGTATCATTTTTCTCTTGTACCCTGTGTGCGCCTTTTCAGTGGGACCAAGAATACATTCCTTTCAAAAAGGGTGTCTTGATTATGACTTTAAACTGCATCCAGTTGTGAAGATCCAGTACTGGAGTTCACGTGAGTATAGTGTTACCCCTTCGAAGACAAGGTACACTCTTATCCAAAGTGGTTGTAACTGTTAGGGTCCTATCAATGGGGGAAATAGATCAGTCAAAAATTATTAACATTTGATAGAAATACGTGAAACCATAAGACTGTGTGCAAACAAATGATTATTTTTAAATGCTATTAATGTTCGATAGTTTTACTTAAAACCATTTAACTGTATACATAGGATGTCGATATACCATTAAACAAAGAAACTAAGCTAGACTAAAATAATCATTATCTCATCTTCTTTAACTCATCTGTTACAATCTGTCTCTTGCGCCATTTTCAAACGAAAAAAATAGCAATTTTTGGAAACAATAAATTAAAAAATGATATTATTTAACAAAGATTTTACCAGGGGATAGCGTTTTTTACATAAAAAAGAAAAGTAAAAATAAAAATAAAAGAAACAAGTAGTGAAAGATAAGGCAAGGAAGTAATACTTATTTTAGTTTTTATGCTGCCCTGCTTGCTGGCATACGAGCACTTCATTTTTTCGAACGATTGTTTTTTATTTGTATTTCATTTTTTATTTTATTTGCTCTCTCTCTCTCTCTCTCTCTCTCTCTCTGTATATATATATATATATATATATATATATTGTGACGTAGTATCACTACTACGACAGCGACGTTAAATTAAAAAGAAGAAGGATAAAGAGAAATACAACGACTGATTTGCTTGAAGCCATGCCGTGAACCACCTACTGTCAGTTTAACTTTTGTTAATGATAAAATACCTTTCTTTGGTATTTTATATCAAAGTTCATTTAGAAGCCAATTTTTAGTTTTTTTTCTTCTTCTCAGCGTCTTCTTGTGTAAAATTAACCTGGACAACCGTGTTCTTCTAGTTTCCTGTGTAGAATTGTTGAAAACGAAGTTTACTATTTCTTTAAGTGAACTTCGAGTAAACCACCGCTCCCTCCTCTTAGTTGAATAACTTTCTGTTTCAACTCGAATTTTCTTCTGTTGAGCCTAAGGAGGTTTTTTTTAACAACATTTTCTGACCCAGCTTCCTTTGTCGGCAAAAGTCCAATAATACCGCCTCCAGACCTTCGACTCAACTTTCTTTTGAAGGGGACAGCATACCAAAACCACAAATAGCCTGCAGGAGGCTTATCGTTTCAACAAGTAACAATAAAAACTCGGTGAGAAAAGAGGCTTAGCTTAAGGCGACTAAATAGGTCTATTTGCTCAAGCTACCTTGCTTAAGAAGAAACTGCCAAAAGTCGAAGGCAAATAAATAAGAGCTCACGAAACAAAAGAAGCGAACCAAGCTAGGCCTTCAACTCGTGCTGAAAAAAAACACCTCTAAAACGAGAGAGAACCCTTGTGGGTCTCACTTAAATTATGATAGAAGCGGGGGCTAACGGCACAACTCCAAGACAGCCAATCAGATTCAAGCAGACATTAACTGCCGAATTTATAATTTTCAACAAGGAAAACCAGAAGAAAACAGTTTGATTGAACCAAGAAGACGAATATCCAAGTTTCGCTAACCCCGAAGGAAGACCATCTAGTGCTATTCCCATGCCCAAAGAATTGAGACTGCATCCATTTGAACACCACCCATTTTTCGAAGTGATTTTGATTTATCTCACCATCTTTCTCCTACAGAGAAGATTTAGATATATGTTGAACTCTTATAATTCTGTTTTGAATTCTACCCCAAACCTACCTTCTGAACTTTCTCTTTTCTTTATATTTTTGTATGAATGCATTTTTTGCTCGTAGGTCGAACGTATCTCGTTTAGATCCCGTTCCTCTCATTAAACGTTGTTTCTTTTCTTTTTGTCTTCATACCCCCATATGGTTAAATAAATGTTTGTGTTTAAATTTTACGACTGATGTTGTTTTCTGTAATTTCGCAAGTGTGTTTATCGCTTGTTTTCCCTCACATTCACTGGCGTCTTGAGAAGGAGTTCCTATCTCCCCGCGTTCTTTTATTATTTATATTGGAACTCGGGAATCTCGTATCTTTTTTTTTTTTTATTATTGTTGCTCAAACGCCTTCGTCGAACCCAACGAGCGCACGCGCGCAACATAATATATATGTATATATATATAGAGAGAGAGATAAAAAGTCGGACACACAGAGAAGGATGGCAGTAAGAAAGTGGTTGAATATGTGAAAAGTGGTTTATAGGAAAGAAAAGATCGCATATCATTAACTCATCAAACAAATGTGTAGAGTGGCTATAGCTCTGATGAGTGGTTTTTGTGGTAAAAATTTCAAATTTAAAAACGAAAACGTCAAAATACGCTTTTTACTTGATTTTATTAGCAAAAGACTTACAATGACACTTTAAATGGACTCATTGACGGGATGTAAGTAGAAGTATTTTCCTTGCATTTTCTACGATTTATTTCTTAGATGCTAAGCCATTTCGAAGTTGAGGACATTGTTCTGCTCGTATTCATATGTAGACAGTTTGTCATTTTGTTTTTTATGGACACTAGTTAGATTCGGTTCATTTGTTATGGTTGGGTTTTAGTGGGGGTAAAACTTCTTAAAATAAATCCCAAATTTTTGTGAAATCTAATAAAGTCATCGGTTGTTTGGACACGTAAACAAATTTTAGCATTGTGTGTAGAAATAATCAAATTGAAAATTTTGAAGCAGATTCGTTCGGGTCCTCTCCAGAGGCAAACCCTAAACCTCCTGTGGTGAACACCAGGATAAAGAAAGGGTCTAAGTTAGCAACTTGGAACAAAAAATAGTTAAAATGGAATTTAATGATATTCAATCAATTTAGAAATCTGATGAGGAGTAAAAGACCATTTCAGGGTTCGAGGTCTCGAATTTTATAAATTTCAAGACAACGCCCGTGATATGAAAAATTAGTTACCAGATTACAATTGTAATGGCTTTAACGAAGTACGTGATATCTCCAGGCCGTCTTGCTTATCAGACCTTTTCCCTTGTGATTACATCCTCTAGTTATACCTTAGTGCTCAAATCTTTAAATGTAGGTCTCAAACAAATGGCCAATTGGAAGATTTGATTTGTCATGAAATTGTAGCCAATACTCGAGGAAATGACGAGGCGACGCTGTATAACATCAGGATTTTATAGCTAATGAGAGCCAGCATTTGGCCGGTATAATCTTTTGGACACTGTAATGATAATAAGAAAACAAAATAGCAAATGTTTTTTTTTATCGTAAAAATCAAACTGCTAATATCGGCCCGAATACTCAGAAGAGTCCTGCCGACCAGAGAAGACTTGCTGTGTCACTCAGACTCCAGTGAGAGACAATTAACTAACGTTGGTTAGAAAAAAAACTAACAGAGAGTTTTAAAATAATAATAATAATAATAATAGCAATAGATAAGACGCAAGAAAATAGCAAATGTAGGTTATGTGGTTACGGAGACGAAACGATCAATCACATAATAAGCGTATGCAGTAAATTATCGCAAAAAGTGTATTAGACTTGACACGACTTGGTAGGGAAGGTGATCCACGAGGAATTGTACAAGAATTTAAAATTTGAGTATACAAAAAAGTGATATATGCACAACCCAGAATCCGTCCTGGAGAATGAGACGCATAAACTTCTTTGGGATTTTGAGATACAAACAGATCTTTTAATTTCGGCCTGATGATCAGACTTAGTGATAGTAAAAAAAGAAAAGAAAAGAAAAAAAGAAAGAACCTGCCGAAGAGTGGACTTTGCCGTCCCGCTAGACTGCAAATTAAGATTAAAAGAAAGCGAAAAAAAGATAAATACTAAAACCTTGCTTGAGAACTATCAAAATTATGGAACCGGAAGGTGACGGGGACATAAGTTGTAATTGACATACTTGAAACTATACCCAAAGGGCTAGTAAAAAGAATGTAAGACTTGTAAATAAGAGAACAAGTGGAAACCATCCAGACTACAGTATTATTAACATCACCCAAAATACTGAGAAGGTTCCTAGAGACTTGAGAAGACTTGGTGTCACTCAAACTCCAGAGAAAATCCATCAGCTAAGGCTTTCAGAAGACTGCCATTTAGAGTGGAGATGACTCCTTATCGATTAAAAAACATGTACTCCGTTTTGTTTGCTTTCATGTAGAAACAAATGTCCCTTGCTGCCTGCTCCAGACTATGCACCAGCGATTCGGCTTGGGGAGGTGTGTTTGCAGGAAGCGCTCTGTCATCTGTATAGTCTGCGTCTGTTATAGTTTCTGCGGGACATCGTCTACTCCTGGCCTTTTTAAATGTAAACCCATTTTCTTTAACAATATCTCTCGACTTTCGAAGTACGCAGTCTTAGCAGATTATAAGAAGGCACGGTGCGACTTCCAGCAGCCATGTCGAAGAATTCCATGTCTTCATCCGGTAAGTGTAACTTGACTTTCGTGTTTCTATAGACAGATATAATAATCATATATAGGAGACTCTAGCAATTTGGAAAAAAAAGAGATAACGTGAAAAAGTTTCCTTATTTAATAAAAGAAACCTAACTAATGTCAACGCGCTGTCTTTTGAATTTAGTAAACAAGTTAACGTACCTCGGCAGCAGCTTCTCATCTACGGAAAATAATGTCACAAATCGCCTAGTGAAAGCGTGGACTGCTATGGACAGGCTATCGATTATATCTCTCTGATAGAATAAAAGGGGATTTCTTCCAAGAAGCGGTTGCGTCAATAGTACTCTATGGATGCACCACATAGACGCCGATAAAACACCTTGAGAAAACGGTCGATGGGAACTGTACAAGATTGCTATGAGGTATATTGAACAAATCCTGGAAACAACACCCCATGAAACAACAGCTGTACGGCCACTTACTTCCCATCTCAAAACCCATCCAAATAGGACGAACAAAACATGCAGGACTGCTGGAAAAGTAAGGACGAACTCTTAAGTGACGTTCTAATGTGGACACCTACACATGGACGTGACAGCCGGTCGATCGGCAAGAACTTACCCACAACAGCTCTACGTAGACACAGGATGCAGTTTAGAGGACCTGCAGGGAACGATGGACCATAGGGACGGATGGAGCGAGAGAGCCAGGGAAATCCTTGATAGCAGTTCGACTTGATGATGTTCATGAAGTATATATATATATATATAACCAAACGATTTGCCGTAAAAACAATCACAGATGCAGACTACGTAGATGATCTAGAGCTTCCAATAAATTCACTTGCTGAATAGCTTGAAATAGGTTATAAGAGGCATTGGCTTCTACCTGAACTCAGGGAAAACACAGTTCATGTATTTTAAACAATAAGGTGTCATCTTTTCATTTAATGATATGCCATTGAAATCAGTCGACCATTTCACAAACAAAGACTTAACTTCATCGGCTCTGTGCGGAAATTGGATGCTGTCTGGATGATCTGCCTAGAGTGAGGGACAGATCTATACTATCAGCATGACTTGATGATGTGATGGTAGTTAGAAAATTACACTTCATCTAGATATTGGGAGGCGTGCATTGTATAACAGTTATCATCGTTGGAAATGGACTCAGTGACTCGGATTCAAATACCGGACGAAGCTGTTTGCATTTCACTTCGTGCTAATGCCATTAGGAAAGGTATGAATCTATTTTTATCTCTACAGCTATGGGCCAATTGTAGGAGCTCTTTTGCTTTGTTAGGAAAACGGAAACACTGCATTCAAATCAACTGTGACTTTTGACGCATCCTGTTTGTGGCGGGAATGTTGGATAAATACATATTTCTCCTACATATTCTAAATTTTATTTAACTTTTAGTCTGAAACTGTTCCATATTTAGATTAGTAATTATTATTTGGAATTGAAAAATGATATACTTCAGCTCGAAATCACAAGTTTTAATCAATTTAAGAAGAAAAAATTAAATTTCTGGGATGAGGTATTGCTAAAGTTGAATGATTCTAGCGGACAAGCAAGCTCTGAGCTTCCAGTCACAAATGAGTTCCTCTAACCAGAAGTTGAATAGAGAAAATACTTCCTTATTTCTATATTTGTTTATCTCTATATCATTAGATTATTCTTAGGACAATAACCCAGTTTAGTCTTAATAAAGCTTAATTGATTGTTATTAACAGTTTATATTTCATAGAATTTATCATTGAGTGCTATAAGTTTATTTCAGTCCCTGGTATCCGATCATGCATCAGAATTTTGTGATGAAGATATTAGTTTATGGTTGGAAAAAAATAGGATGTAAACCGTGTTAGACACTGCTATATCATCCTCAATCGAATGGGTTAGCAGAAAGAACGGCGCAGACGGTAAAAATGGGAATAAAAGCATGTTCTCAGCAAAAAGAAAAAATAGAAGTTTTTCAACCAAGGCTGCTTTTAAATTATCGCACAATACCACACGCCCGAAGAGTAGAAAGCCCATCAACTTTAATCCTATTTACCAACCCCTCCGCTCGGGCAGGATATGACACAAGGTCAATTTTTAAGCGGAGTTTAACAGGTTTGAACTCAGAGTTTTCCTTCTCTTAGACTAGTTGCCTCACCAAGGCTGAAGAACCTAGTCTGCCCTACTATTTACCCATAGCTGGAGGGAGAATAATTGGATTCATACCTTTCCCAAGGGTATTAGTGCTATGTGAAATGCAATCAGTTTCGTCCAGGATTTGAACTCGTGTCGCCGTGTCCATTTCCTACGACGATATCCATTACACCAACTTTAATAGGAAGGCAAATTAGAGCTTAGCTAATGATGTCGTATTCCACAAATGAAAAAAATGTGGTACAAAAAGAACAAAGAATCAAATTAAAAAGGGCAGAATTTATCATATAAGGTCACAATACAACTATGATAAATAGAGAAAAGGGGAACAGTGTATTAGCCCATGCAGATCAAATAAGTCCCCAGGGTGAATATGAAGAGCAAAATGATGAAGTAACCTCTACCATTCCTTCCTTTAATGATTTATTAGCACAACCTTGCTGAATGAAACGTCAGAAGACGAAATAATGCATGATCAGGTGGGCCTGAATGAGTTTGAAAACTCGGATGATGATCAAATAATGCAAGAAGACTACCCTGATTACAGCTTAGGACGGGATAGATCTAATTCCCCCAGAGAAAGAAATACAGGAGAGAGACAAGGAGAGCAAAGTAATCTCGAAAATGAAACAATCACTAGAAGTACAAGATCTACTAGGGGCTTAAAACCTCTACGTTTCATGGAGATGTAGTGATACTGGCAATTTGATCTGCCTAATTAGTCTAAGTGTAAGAGAGAGCCTATATAAATCTCACTGAGAATAACTAGAAAGCTAGTTTAGACACTAATCAGTGCTAACCTTTTACATCACAACATTTTACTCTTTATCTCAAGTGTTATTAATAGGTTCATTAAATCCCACCTAAAAATGATTAGCTATGAATTCTGGGCAATGAATTGTTGGCTTTGAATTGTTGACTGTCGTTTGTTTGTTGCGAATCGCTGGTTATGAATCGTAGGCTGTGAATGACTGGTTATGAATTATTGGCAATGAATGATAAACTATGAATCGTTGGTTATGAAGTGTGCTCATTGAATTGTTTGTTACAAATTGTGGATTTTAAATTGTTGGCGATAAACTAGTCAAATCCCGACGAGAAAACCAATTATAAAAGGACACTTCTCACTCTTAATTTGATAGTGCTCAGAGATCAGTAACACTGGCCATTTAGCACTCGCCAAGCTTAGCTCACTGTCAACATTCTCTGAAGACGGTTATCTTTGACAGGTAAAACTTCTTCTATAATTTCGATTGATGGTTACAATTTGCTCAACTTTTGTTTTTTAGCCAATCATCACAGGTAGAAAGTATGCAGGACAAGAGGACGCCTAAGACTGTAAATCACCATTCACCACTTATATATTGGTTATCACCGTATTAATGCCTGTTTCGATTTCATTGCAAGTTTCCTTCAATTCACTTCTCAAAACACCTCGGGTGCTTTCACCGACATTTTGCTGATGACGTGATCTCGACAGCCAGTAAACCCCAATTCGAAAAGTTCATGAAAAAGCCCAAAGAAAATACCAGTGGCTTTTATCCAGTTCTGAAAGAGAGGGAGCGAAGTCATGATATCCTCAGAGTTGATCAGTAAGGACTTTTCTTAAGCTCACCCACTCCCTGCTGTGGTCTGATTGAGAATTAAACGGACTATAATTTTAGGACCATTATTTGCCTATGTCTACAACTGTCACCCTAAACTCTAGGGAAACATTTGCATTTCTAGACAATTATAGGCAAAGGAACCGCAAGCCGACACATGTGAAAATACGCATATAAACTTCAACTCAACCAATTTCCCACTACCATAATGCAACCAGTCTGTTCCTCTGCTATAACTACTTTTATGGAAGATGTTTGTATTAATTGCCTTTATTGATTCCACCGATTTAAAAGTTTCCAGTAAAAGCATATTTTGCTGTCTTTAACATCCGATTTTTCTGAATCTTCCTCACACCAGACGAATGACAGCCTTTTTTTCTAGAACATCTCGACTATTGATTATATTTACTCATCAATATTTTTCTACCAGCCACAACATTGGACTCAACTCATCTGTTGCAATATTTTTCTTGCATTATTTTTAAACGAAAGAAAAAAGATAAAGAAAAAAAAGCAACACTTAGACCAGAATTTTAGGAATAATTAACTGAAAAATGATATTAGAATAAAAGAAAAAGAAAAAGAAAAAGAAAAAAGAAACTCATAGTGATAGATTAGACAAAGAATGTGAGGAAATACTTATTTTAATTTATATACTGCTCTGCTTGCTGGCTTCCGAGCACTTCGTTTTATCCAACGATTGTTTTTCGTACATCTATCGTTTTTTTCTTCTCCGCTGTCTCTCTTTCTCTTGCTCTTTCTCCTCTTATCTCTCCCTCTCTCTCTCTCTCTATATATATATATATATATAGAGAGAGAGAGAGAGAGAGAGGGGGGATAGATAGATAGAAAGACAGACAAACAAAGAGAAGAAGGGCAATAAGAAAGAGGTTGAATATGTAAAAAGTGGTTGATATGAAGAAAAGCACTCGTATATCTAATACATCAAACAAATGTATAGAGAGGATATAGCTCAGGTGAATGGTTTTTGATTTAAAGAATTATAATTTAGAAATACAAAAAATGATTTTCACTCAATTTTATTAGGAAAACTCATACAATGACAATTTAAATTGACGGGATGCCTTTCTTACGATTCATTTCCAAGAATTTATTTCTTAGTTGCTAAGCCATTTCGAATTTGAGGACATTGTTCTGTTCGTATTCATATAAAGACAGTTTGTCATGTTTTTTATGGACACTGGTTGGATTCGGTTCATTCGTGATGGTTGGGTTTTGCTGGAGGGCAAACTTTTTTGAAATACATCCCAAATTTTTGTGAAATTTAATCCAACGGACTTTTGCTTGGACACCCAAACAAACTCTAGCATAGTGTCTGGAAATAATCAAATTGTAAAGTTTGATGCAGAATCGTACGGGTCCTCTTCTTTTGCAAATATTAAAACTCCTGTGGCGAACACCTGGATAAAGAAAGGTACAAAGTTAGCAATTTGGTACAAAAAATAGTTAAAATGGAATTTAATGAAATTCAGCAAACTCAGAAATCTGATGAGGAATAAAAGACAGCATGAGGCTTAGAGTTCTCGAATTTTATAAATTTCAAAAGACAACGCTTAACAGCACTGTGATATGAAAAATTAGATACCAGATTACAATTGTATTGGTTTTAACGAAGACACTTTATCTTACAACGTGGTAATATCCCCTGGCCAATTTGCTTATCAGACCTATTCCTTAGTGATTACATCCTCTGGCGACACCTTAGTGCTCAAGTCTTTAAATGTAGGTCTCAAACAAATGACCAACCGAAAGATTTTATAAGTCTTGAAATCGTCGCAATGCACAAGCGATAATCCATCCGAGAAATGAGATTCAGAACATTCTCTGGGATTTTGAGATTCTATCAGATCATCTAATCTAAGTCAGACGACCAGACGTAGTGATAGCCAGCAACAACAAAAAACAAAATAAAACAATCAAGCAAAAAAAACAAAAAAAAAAAAAACCAAAGAAAAAAGAACCTGCTGAATAGCGGACATTGCCGTTACGGCTGACCACAGAGTAAAACTGAAAGAAAGCAAAAGGGAGATAAGTACACAGACCTTGCTAAAGAACTGAAAAAACCCATTGAAGATGAAAGTAACAACGATACCAATTGCTATTGGTGCGCCCGGTACAGTGAGCAATAGATTGGTACAGGGACTGGAGGACTTGAAAATAAGAGGATGAATAGAGATCATCCAAACTAAAACATTATTAAGATTGACCAGAATACTGAGAAGAGTCCTGGAGACTTGAAGAGACTTGCTGTCACTCAAACTCCAGTAAAAACCATCATCTAACGCTGGTGTGAAGAACTTTCAAAAGAGTAAAATGATGATAATAGATAAGACGCAACAAAATGACAAATATTGGTTATGTGGTGATAGAAACGTAACGATCAATCACTTAATAAGTGAATGCGGCAAATTAGCGTGAGAAAGGGGATCCACTCGGAATCGTGCAAGAAATTAAAATTTGACCATACAAACAAGTGGTACATGTATAACTAAGAATCTATCCTGGAGAATGAGATGCATAATCTTCTCTGAGATTTTGAGATATAAACAGATCTTGTAATTTCGGCCAGATTACCAGACCTTGTGATAGTGAAAAATACCCACCTCAAAGACCCCTAAACCCCCCCCCCCAAAAAAAAAACCCCAACAAAAAACAAAACGAGAACTTGCCGTCACGACAGAACACAGAGTAAAATTAAAAGAAAACGAAGTGAGAGATAAATACCTAGACCTTGCTTGAGAACAAAAAATTATGGAATATTAATGTGACGTTGATATCATTTAGATTTGCCACACTTGTAACAAACTCCAAAAGACTGGTAAAGGGACTGGAAAACTTATAAGAAAACAAGTTGAAACTATTCATAGTAAGGCATTATTAAAATCGGCCAGAGTACTGAGAAGATTCTCAAAGACTTAAGGAGACTTGCTGTCACTTGAACAACAGTGAAAATCCACCAGCTAACGCTGCTGTGATAAACTCTCAAAGTATAATAATAATAATAATAATAATAATAAAGAAATAAAAAATTGTGTTCGAAGTTCATTACTCGTAATTTGATTTCGATCACACAATAATCAGACGGATATATATATATATATTATGGGAGACACTAGCAGTTTGGAAAAACAAGATAACGTTAGAAAAGTGTCCTTATATAATAAAAGAAACCAAAAAATGCCAACGCGCAGAAACGTAAGTAGGCACAAAAACAAGTAACATATACCAAAAACAACAAAATTAATACATTTAGGTTTAGATCAATAAAATAAGAAACTCGGTAGAGGATAGACAATAACGAATAGCGTGGCAGACAGTAAATAAAGTAAGCAAAAGGAAGAGCATCACGAGAGGAAAAGTAAAAGCTGCCAGCCAAGAAGAACGGTACAGATGTGGAAAGAATATTTCAAGGATCTCCTTGGAAACTTCCCAAAAGTCAAAAATTGACCTATCTCAGAAATTATCAATAGCCAACCAGGCATTAAACTAGGACAGTTTGAAAAAGAACAACTCAACGAAGTTCTTAGAAAAATTAAAAACAGAAAAGCTGCAGAGCTCGACGAAAGGCTCAAAGAAGTATGGAAGACAAGGAAATTTGATGACTTACTGCTTATATTTTGCAACGCCGTAAATAAACAGAATACAAAAAAGAGTTGGATAAAAGTTTGCGTTCTCCCCTATCCTAAAAAAGTTGACCTCGGAATCACCAAGAAATTAAGAAATATTATTCATTCTTCTATAGTCGCAAAGGTTTATGATGCACTGCTTCGCAATCACATCGAACCTGAAATTGAGAAAGTTCTTAGGAAAAAGCAGAATGGTTTTTGGAGAAAACGATCCACAAAATGACAGATTCTAACAATCCGTCGAATCATCGATGGAAGTAGAGCGACAAATCTCCAGGCAACACTATTGTTTGTAGATTTCTCTAAGGACTTTGATTTCATACACATAGAAAAGATGGAGCAAATACTTCTAGCTTATGGTCTCCACGGAAACAGTTCTGGCCATAATGATGCTCTATAGAAATACAAAAGTCAAGTTACACTCAATGGATAGTAACACGGATTTCTTCGACATTGTTGCTGGAGTTCTACAAGCTAATACATTACCACCCAATCTGCTTGTCATGTACCTAGACAACATACTTTGAACGTCGATGGATGTAATTAAAGAAAATAAAGGCAAGAAGCAGACGATGTTCCGCAGAAACTATAATGGACGCAGACTATGCAGATGACATAGCGCTTCTTGCTAACACACTCTTCAACCCTGCTGCATAGCCTGGAGCAGGCAGCAGGCAGCAGGAGACATTCACCTTTACGGGAACGCAAACAAAACGGAGTACATGTGTTTTAATCGAGAAGGAGCCATCTCCACTCTAAATGGCGGCCCTGTTCACGTACCTCGGTAGCAGCATCTTATCTACTGAAAAAGAGGTAAAAAGTTGCCTTGCAAAAGCGTGAACAGCTATCGATAGGCTATCGATCATGTGGAAGTTTAATCTATCTGATGGAATATAATGGTATTTCTTCCAAGCAGCGGTTATATCGATACTTATGCACCGTATGGACGCAGACAAAAGGCAGAGAGAAAAAGCTAGATGGTCACTGCACAGTTCATGCTACGAGTTATATTAAACAAATCTTGGAAGTTGCACTCACAAAACAGCAGCTGTACGGCCACTTACCTCCTATCACTAAAACCATCCAAATAAGACGAACAAGATATGTGAGTTATTACCGGAGAAGCTAGGACGAACTCATAAGTGACGTTCTAATCTGGACCCGAACATATGGACGTGCCAGTGCTGGTTGACAAGCAAGAACTTACATACAATAGCTCTTCGCAGACACAGGGTGAAGTTTAGAAGACCTGCCGCGAGTGATGGACGATTGGGACGGATGGAGAGAAAAAGTCAGGGAAATGCGTGCTAGCAGCCTGACTAGATGATGGTGGTGATATATTTATACATACATACGTATATATAAAAAGATTTGTTGTAGGTCCAAAGAGAGAATAAAAATGTTTTAAAATTGGTAGGTCCACGATGAGATTTGTAACACAAAAGTATCTTGAGATTTTTTGTGTTACGAATCTTTTCGTGGACCTACCTATTTAAAAATATACATACGTATATATATGTATACCGGACATTGGCCTAGCGGTTTGAGTGTTCGCCAATCGCCCGGGAGACCTGGGTTCGTTCCCAGGTCGAGTCATACCAAAGACTCAAAAAATGGTACTTGATGCCTCCTTGCTTAACACTCAGCATTATAAGGTATGGATCAAGGGTAAAGTGGAGCAATCCAGGGAAAGGAGTAGCGCCCTCCCCTACACATTGGTGTAGTAAGCTATCGAAAAGGGAGCCTTCGGATCACCCTCGACTATGGTCGCCAACTTTACTTTACTTATATAACCAGACGATAAGCCGCAGAAACTATCACAAATGAAGACTACGCAGATGATCAAGACCTTTTTACAAATATACCTGTTGCATAACCTCGAACGGGTTATTAGAAGCATTAGCCTCTAACTGAACTCAGGGAAAACACAGTTCATGTGTTTTAAACAAGATGGTATCATCTTTTCATTAAATGTTAAGAGTCTCAAATCTGAAGACTATTTCCCAAACAAGTAAAACAGACAAGACACATTGGTTGATGCAGGAAAAGCGGAGACGAAATCATAAGCAATGTTCTTACTGTTGGTCAGAACTCATGAACATGAAAATTTTGGACGATCAGCAAAGACTTAACTTCATCAGCTCTGCACGGACATTGGATGCTGTTTAGAGGACCTGAAAAGAGTGATCTTGCTCCGCTGGCTAATATTGAATACTATCTTCCGATTTTTTAAAAATACTTTAAGAAAAAAAACTTTTTCATTCTTATATATATATATATATATAGTATTGATTAATTTGTGTGATTTAACTTTATGCCAGGTGTTTAGTACTCGTTAAAATTTGTAATGTTTCTTATTTTAAGTGATAATTTAATAACTCACCAGCTGTTTGGCTCCAGATGACCATTCCATTGAGTTTTAATCGCAGTCGAAGATAAGATGGAGGTTGAACGACGATATCAAGACATACTGTTAAAAGAGAAAAAAGTATTTATATTCTTATAATTCCAATGAAAATTTCTTTGATGTTAATATGAGGTGTTTGATTAAAAATTAATTGATGGGAATTACGAAACTTAATCGTTTACAAGTCATGGCTATGGAAAATTCACCTTCAGTAGTTCATCCCCAACAATTAAAAATTAAGTTCGTAAAAAAATTCCTAGATTACTATAAACTAAATTTCACAACTATTGTAGAAATAGAAACACTTGTAATTGCTTTCAGTTGACATAGAAGTTGTAGTTATAGTGGCGAATAAACCCGTTATAAAAAAGATAAAGAGTGAAGAAAAGTTATTACTTCTATTTTTACAATTTAAAACTCCAACCCACAATGAAAAGGCACAGAAAGTCATTTAAACCAACAGATTCCTGAATCAAAAATTAAAGTTGAAAATATTTTTTGAATAAAAGTCCTATGATAAAATATATATTATTGAAGATTATTACTTTCCTTTTCTCTTTATCTCAAGTCTTACTGATTGGTTAATTCAATCCCACAGTGAAATGATTGGCTATGAATTATGGGCGACGAATAGATGGCTATGGTTGTGAATTGGTGGTTACCAATCGTTGGCCTTGAATTGTGGTTCACGAATCGTTGGCTATGAATTGTAGCCTATGAATGGTTGGTAATGAAATATCAGTTAAAAATGATTTGTTGTGAATTGTGTGCTTTGAATTGATAGCTATGAATTGCGGATTTTAAGTTGTTGGCAATAAACTTGTCAGATTCCGATGACAACATCAAGTATAGAAGCATACTTACTTCTCACTCTGATTCTGATAATTCTCAGAGATTGGCAACACTTTCCATTAAGCCCTCGCCAAGAACAGCTTATTCCACTGTCAACATTCTCTGTGGAGCGGTTATCTTCAACGGGTGAAATTTCATCATTTTTTGCTTCTTCTTCTTCATCTTCTTCTTCTTCTTCTTCGGTAAATGTCACAGACTGTTCATCATCGAACATATTTTCTGGCTGAAAGTTATTAACCAGCATGTTCTCATCTAAGGCAGAATTTTCTCCGATTTGTTTCGAGGCTTCTCGAAGAATGCTTTCAAAGGTGCTTTTGTAAGCTGAAAAGGAAATAATACATAATGGAAGATTAGGGAAAAACAAAAAAAAGGACCCACCTAAATAACAACTAAACAATCAAACAATCCAAAAAATTTCGTGATTTGTCAAATCGTGCTCTTCATAGGTAAGACTCCACTTTTCCCAGATCTTTGTCCCATTGCTAGAAGTTTTGGGAAAAGATTCGTTTTTGGTAGGACTTGATGGTTGATTGCGACGAATTTTCTGATTAGATTAATACTTGTCACGTTAAACATGGGAAAACGACTGGAATATACCTTGCTTTAGAAATACTACGAAGTATATTATTCCCCTGACAAAATATATGAAATTTGAACACTTAGAAGATATTCATTTTACATCATTTAAGTGAACTAATTGTATAATTTGTATTAGGGATATTAACATGACACCAAGAAGCAGGAAATAAGACTGAACAAGAAGCGATAGAAAGATTGTATAACGAATTTCCGACATTTAATCGAATCACTCGCGGTGTCATGGTTACCGTCGTAGGAAATGAATATGATGACCCAAGGTCAATTTCTGGACGAGGATATTTACATTTCACGTAGCGCTAATATTCTTGAGAATTCAACTATTCTCCCTCCAGCTATGGTTAAATACTACGGCGGACAGTGCTCCTTAACCTTGGTATAGTAACCGATCTAGGAGAAGGAAACTCTGAAGTTAAAACCTGTGAGAATCCACTTCAAAATTGTCCTTGTGTCACATCCAGCTCAAACGGAGGGATTAGGTAAATACATATAAACAAGTTTTGACTATGTTTTATCTTACAAATAAGGTTTCGAATTTCCTCTGAGTGAAATTTTTGAACTTAGATTTATTCAGAACGTGTGTAATTATGTGTAAACTAATAGTTACTATAGAAATACATTAAGAAAGGAAAGTTTTTCCGCAGTTAATGCTTTTTTCTTTTATTAGTCTGGTCGATGTTAGAGTTAGAGGCGAATGTTGATGATAAGGCAGTAGAGACTAAAGGTTCTGGTCAATAACTCATAATCAATTTGAAAAAGTAACAGCAAACATAAAACACCCCCTAAAAATTGCCCCCCCCAAATATGAAATTAGATATGTGCTATCAGATTTTTCAACACAGAAAAAGCCATTAAAACTCATTGGAATTTTCCGGGAGTTTCATTCTCTCTCTCTCTCTCTCTCTCTCTCTCTCTCGTAATCTGTATTGATCTGGAGTAGGCTAAGCCGGTTTTTGATGTATATTCACTGGTGTGGTCTCTTGGGTAATAGTTCTGATTCTTGTCCCAACCCAAGTTTTATTTCTTCTTGACCGGTTGCCATACCAATGGGGAAGACAATTGTTGAAAGAAGCAGATTAATGCATTTGCACGAAAGTGAATTTCAAATAGAATTGAAATCGTATCGCTTTGTCCATTTTCTAGGACTCTAACTGTTAAACCATACTCTTCGGTCATTTCGGGATGTTTATGGAGGCAAAACAATCGATGTGAACACACTAACTGGCAGACAGTCCGTTTCATCATAAGCGACACTTATTTGAGTGACAAATCATGACTAAATACGTGACATCGAACCGGGTCGATGAAAGATGGACGATGCGGACAACATATATTTCCGACATCGACGCTCTTATCACTACTATGAAAAATATTGTGGCATCTCCTCAATGAAGCCAATGAAGCCAACTATGTGAAGAAATGATGCTTTGTAGCTGAAAACATGCTCTATCCAACAGTGTTATTGTGTCCTCTTTATTCTGAAAATATTCTGTGTTTAATATCGAAGGACATCTGGACCAACAAAACAAACTTAGCATCAACAAATTATCGTTAAAACTGAAATAGATTCATATTTGCCTATTTGTACTGTTTTTTAAATAGTTAATCTCTCTATTAAACTTCTTGTTGTTTGTTTGTGTGTTTGCGTGTGTTTGTGTGTGTGTGTGATAGAGAGAGAGAGAGAGAGAGAGAGAGAGAGAGATTGTTCTACTTACCTTCAATAGATTCTGGTATTTCATTCTCATCTACATCTATGAAAGCTGCCGATGAGGAGCGAAACCCAATCAGGACAAACATCGCAATCACAAGAAAGGATTTCATCGTGACGCTTTGTGACATTTCGAACGAAGAACTCAGATGATGTCAGCTGGTGTCGGTAGCTGTGAAATAGCCTGGTGTTGAGAATGATTGTCAGTCTGTATATATACTGATATCAGCGTCCGCTCGAACCAACACTTAAAATTCAAGAGGTGAACATCCGTGAAAAGTACAAAATTCACTGTTAATTTTGATCCGGTTTAACGATGTCATTTGTTTTTCCCCGTTCATTTATTTTATATCATAATCAGTGATTACCAGTGTCCTTTGTTATTATATTGACGTTCCCCTAAAAAAAATGAATGCACCACTGCTGTTATTACATTTATTATAATTGACAAATAAAATTGGTAGGACCTAACACTCCCTGGTTCTTCCATCGCTTTTACATCGCTACAGAATAAATCAAGTAAATCTTAAAAAGCAAAAGTAACAATTTTGTCTTCAAATAATTTTATAAGCAATGATTACACGAGAATCAATCTTATATATATAATTATGACGGAGTTTCTATGGTTGTATGTATTTACCCAACACCTCCACCGCGGCTAGGATGTGACACAGAGTTAATTTTTATGCAGAATATTGCTGTTTTGAATTCAGAGTTTTCCTTCTTTTTGACCGGTTGTCATATTTCTTACGATAATATCGGCCACAAAAAGTGGGCCTCCTAAAAGTTGTACCCTTGTGTATTTATTATCGATTATCGAAGCTCCTAGATACCCGATTGGATACAAAGATATATATATATATATATATATATATATATATATATATATATATATATACACAAGGGGAATACGATAAGTTTCCAGACTTTTTTCGTATGGG
Source organism: Sepioteuthis lessoniana (assembly GCA_963585895.1). Classification (NCBI taxonomy): domain Eukaryota; kingdom Metazoa; phylum Mollusca; class Cephalopoda; order Myopsida; family Loliginidae; genus Sepioteuthis; species Sepioteuthis lessoniana. The sequence goes on along the minus strand of CAUZXS010006691.1, from coordinate 42,848 downwards.
CATTTAAAATTGTCGAAGACTCTTGAAAATTTAATGTTATTGCTATACATCTTATGAGATGACTGACCAATTTTATGATTTCAGGTTCAAATGAACAGCTACAGCAGCTATTGGAATACACCCTACTAAAGCCTGATTGTCACAGCTGGGGAATTTCAAAAATGCAATCTGGACGTGAGGAAGAACGAGATGCAATAAAATTCTGTTTTAAACTTGGAAAAAATGCCACGGAAACGTATCGAATACTTCAGACTGCTTTTGGAGCATCTTGCATAAATCGATCATCAGTTTTTGAGTGGCATAACAGATTCAAGGAAGGCAGGGAGTCTTTGAGGGATGATGAGAGGTACGGGAGGAGTAAGGAAGTCAGTACACTAGAGTTGATTAGTCAAAGGGTTATGGTTACTATGTTGAGGTTTTAAGGGAGTTCAGGAAGAGATTCCGTCGGAACAGGTCAGTACTCTTCAAATCGGGTCAGTGGCATTTCTAGCAAGACAATGCACCAGTCCACAACTCCCTCATTGTCACAGAGTATTTGAGCAAGATGGGCATCAAGACAGTTCCTCAACCTTCCTATAGTCCAGACCTTGCTCCCTGTGACTTTTGGTTATTCCCTAAGCTCAGAGGCTGTCGTTATGAGACAATTGAGGAGATGAAAGAGGCTGTGACGAAGGTCATTGACACGCTCACACAAGAGGACTTCGATGGGGCCTTCCAGAAGTTGTTGGAACGGTAAAACAAGTGCATTGCAGCCGGAGGAGATTACTTCGAAGGGGACTAGAGTTTCCCCTCTTCACAACACCGATTTTGTCCAAGGGATCAACATGGTGCTTTCTACATATATAAATATATTCGTACTCATATTTCAACACGATTTACTACTTGTATATTTTAAAATAATAAAAAAACTAACATTAGCATCCAACTACATTTTTTTCTGAAATCTCTTGATTAAATCTCAGTGCATGATTGCACAGTTGATACTTGACAACTGACCATTTTACTACAACCAAAATGATTATTTTTATTATTTCTGCCAGAAATTATTTTTTAGGGTTTATTTGTTACGCGGCCGAAATAACTAGCCACGTTTCTTTTTCCTTGTGTATGTTTTCATGAATACTGTCATAAAAATTATCTAAATAAACATTTTAAAGCATGAAAATAGGACAAAGCTAAAAAGTTAAAGATTTAAAATAATTATTCATGATGGCTCGTGTGAAAAACCACGAGCAAACGTGACGTTCTAATGCAGAGAGAGAGAGAGAGAGAGAGAGAGAGAGAGAGAGAGAGAGATCAGTGCTAGCAACGTGATTTGATATACATATATATATATATGTATATCATCATCATGTCGCGCTGGTAGCACGGATATCCCTGACCCTCTCTCGCCACTCCTCCCTATCGTTCATCACCCTAGGCAGGTCTTCAGGACAACATCCCGTATCCTCACATAGCTGCGGAATGTATGTTCGTGCTGGTCGTCCTGCTTTTGCACGGCCATGTGTGGGGGTCCATAGGAGTACATCACTTACGAGTTCGTCCCTGCTTCTCCAGTAGTGCCCTGCATTTGGCGAGCTTAGTCGAGGGTGACCTGAAGGCTCACTTTTCAATAGCTACTACCCTGAGGTGTCAGGAAGGGCGCTACTACATTCCCAGGATTGTTCCATTTTACCCTTGATACTCACCTTATAGGGCTGAGTGCTAAGCAAGGCGACATCAAGTACCATTCGCGAACACTCTACTTATTAGCCCTATATATATATATAAGCAGATTACTTGCTGCAGAAACCATCATAGCTGCAGACTACGCAGATGATCTAGAGGTTCCCACTAATATATCTGCTGCATAATCTCGAACAGGCTATAAGAGGTATTGACCTTTAACTGAGTTCAGAGAAAACACAGTTGACGCGTTTTAAACAAGATTGTTGCATCTTTTATTCAAAGATAAGACTCTGAAATCAGTAGACCATTTCACAAACAAGTAAGACGAACAAGAAACTCTGGTTGATGCTGCAAAAGCAATGTCGAAATCATAAACAATGTTCTTACTATTGGTTACAACACATGAAAATGACAATTTTGGCCGACAAGCAAAGACTTAACTTCATTGGCTCTGTGTGGACATTGGATGCTATCTAGAGGACCTGCTTTGAATGATAGCTGATAAGGACGTATCTTTCCTATCAGGATTACTTGATGAGGAAGTTATATATATATATATAGGAAGTTATATATATATATATATATATAAATACAGATAGATTTGTACACATCTGAAGATAACAATTTTTCTTTCTTCCCAGGAAAGATTGCCTGAAATTGCTTAGAGGCATAAGCGAATTACATTTATAATACATTTTCTCCTGCTTTGATAGCTGGTATTGAACATTTTCTTTTGATTTTTTGTAATACATTTGAAAAAAATATTTGTTTATTCTAATATTGTACCATAGCCATGATATGGCTATGTGTGAAACGTACATCGAATGTCCATAAAGATTGAACATAGAACATAGGATCTCGAAATTCGAAAAACACGTCACGATTTCTTTGTTAAGGTACGAAACTTTTTATTACCTTTGAGTTTAAAGGTTCTTCGACATAAGGAGAGAGAGGCACAATCTTTCTATTCTGGCTTTTTCATCTGCCCCCCCCGCCCCCAACACGTGTGGCACTCGCCACAAAGGTCTCCGCGAGCAAGCGAAAACCAACTGTTTCCCCCGAGGCAGGTCACATCTCAACTCACTGACTTTTTCAAAATCTCCCAAAATCCTCCGCGCGCTTCCAGTGCGTGACGTCACTCGCACTCGCTAGCTTCCGTTTCCCAACTCGGCTATTGTGACACCTCTGAGTGACACGTCAGCTCCACCTGCGCGCGTGCATGAACACCTGCGCTAATATTGCACCTAAGTAACCCATGCACTGAGCCGAAAGTTTCTCAGCCTAACTAAACCCAAAGGCATAAAACGAAATCCTTCGGCCATTATATTACACACACACACACACACACATATATATATATATTCATAAAATATATGATAATACCGAACGAATGTGGTGTTTGGTTGATTCTAAATTATTTCTCTAGTCAATCTATTTATATTTTGCAAAAATTCTCATTCTGTTGTCTATAATATATACAAAGTTTTCTATAGCAAATTGACTCTTCCTACATTTGCTTCTGGTAGCTGATTGGTTTTATGGCATGACAACGCTTTTGGCTTTTTAATGTCAAGGTCAGTTTAACAGTCATGATCTCCAATTATATACAGTTGTGGCGGAGTTTTATGTAAATACATACTTCGTCGACATATTCCAAATCTTTCTAATCTATGAGTCTGAAATTGTTCCATATTTAGATTAGTAATTATTAATTGACATCACAAGTTTTAATCAATTTAAGAAGAAAAAATTGAATTTCTGAGATGAGGTATTGCTAAAATTGAATGATCCTAGCAGACAAGCAAGCTCTGAGCTTCCAGTCGAAAATGAATTCCTCTTACCAGACGGTGAATAGAGAAAATCTTTACTTATTTCTCTATTTGTTTATCTGTTATATAATTAGATTATTCTTATGACCATAAGTCAATTTAGTCTTAATAAAGCTTAAAGGATTTTTATTAACAGTTTATATTTCATCGAATTTATCTTAGAGTGCTATTGGTTTATTTCAGTCACTACAAGCCTGAGAGGTTCATTTGGGTGACTTGACGACATTTTTGTTCGAGGAGCACTTTGTATTAAAGACAAAGCAACACTAGTTTATATATTCCCTTGCACTTTAACACTGTTTACACTTTTTTTGCTAACACTCCATAATAATCACTTCTAAAGTTTTCGAATATTTCTTTTTATAAAGAATCACAGCATTCAATGACTTTATCATAAGAAATCATTTCTTATGATGAATTCATTGAATGTTGTGAAGAATAAGAAAATAAACAAACCAAAAACGAATCTTATTGACTGCAACGGCAGAAAGAATTTTCAGGCTAAAATAGGAAAGTATCCAATGATGTAAACTGTTTCAGTTCATAAATAAATTAATTATGTAGGAGAGTAATTCAACCAAAATTATTCGGTGCCAAACTGCAGATGAAGTTCACCTGGTTTCATGTGGTTTATATTTTGACCAGACAATTGGAAAACCACTTTTTTCAATTACTATTTTAAAGTGTAAAATAAAACTCTCTGTTGCTTCAAAGGAATTTAGAAATGGCAAATGGTGAAGTGGAAATATACATTGGCATTTTAAGGATTAATAAAACAACTCGAGGTTAATGTGATCCAGTTAAAACAGTGTGACAACAAATTACGGAAAGGTAATGGCAAACAAAAGACGCAGAACCTCGTTTAAATTCAACCGACAGATTACTGAATAAAATTAAGGTGAAAAATATTTTTAAAATAAAAAATCTATATTGCTGAAAAATATACAAGTCATACAAATAGGTTAATTCAATCCAATTATTGGCTCTGTATTATGGGCGACAAATTGTTGCCTGTGAATTGTTGGCTATTAACTGCTGGCTATGAATTAATGACTAGGTATTGTTGGTTACCAATCGTTGGCTTTGAATCACTGACCGTGAATCGTTGGTTACGAATCATTGGCTATGTATTGTGGATTTTAAATTGTTGGCGATAAACTAGTCAGATTCCGATGAGAACACCAAGTATAGAAGGATTCTTACTTCTCTCTGATTCAGATAATTCTCAGAGATTGGCAACACTGATCATTAAGCCCTCGCCAACAAAATCTTAGCTCACTGTCTACGTTCTCCGTAGAACGGTTATCTTCTTCTTCTTCTTTGGATGTCACAGACTGTTCATCATTGAACATATTTTCCTGCTCAAAGTTATTAAGCAGAAGGTTCTCATGGAAGGCAGAATTTTCTCTGATTTGTTTAGAGGCGTCTCGAAGAATGCTTTCAAAGGTGCTTTTGTAAGCTGAAAAGGAAATAATTCATTAAGGAAGATTAACGAAAAAACAAAAATAAATAACCAAGACATTCCCCTCCACGTTCAAAGAAAAAAGAAGAAAAGTAAGGCAAAATAAAACAGCTTTTACAGATAATAGCTGAAAGGCAGTCCGGCAAAATGACATCTGATATGAAATCAGATGTGTGCTCTCATATTTTTCAACACCGAAAACAAAGCCATTACAGTTCATCGGCCCTTTCTGGGAGTTTTTTTTTTTTATCTCGTAAACTGCATTCACCTGGTGTAGGTGAAACCAGCCCCTGATGTATATATTAAAGGCAAACATCACAATCACAAGAAATTATTTCATTGTGACGCTTTGTGCTATTTCGAACGAAAAACTCAAATGATGTCAGCTCGTCTCGGTAGCTGTGAAACTCACTGGTGTTCAGACGGATAATTAGTCAGTATTTATACGGATATCAGGGTCCACTTCATTTATATACGGTCCACAAGCCACACATAAAACTAACTTAGAATACACCGACTGCTTCTCTGCAGAGAAGTAAGACCCTCCCTGTCCCGGATATGATGGTGAGGTTCCAGTAATGCTGGAGATTTGGGGAATGCGGAGCACCTCTTCATTGCCATCGCTCCCAGGTCCACTCTGGCCCAGAGAGGTAGCACCTGGGTTAAATAGCACTAAAATGTGTTTTTTAAGTTTACTGCTTTTTGCATTTAAACTGCGTATTTATGCTAAACTTATTTGTTTAAAATAAAACTGTTTTGAAATTTAAACTGCGTACTTATGCTAAACTGAATTGCTCGAAATAGAACTGTTTTAACATCTAAACTGTGTACTTATGCTAAACTGAATTATCTGAAATAAAACTGTTTTTACTCTGTGTATTGCCTAGTCGGCTCTGAGGCTGTAGAATACACCGACTGTTTCTCTGCAGTGGGATAAGACCCTTCCAACGAGTGTCCTGGATATGACATTAAACAATCTGATGGTGAAGTTCCAGTAATTCTGGAGCTTTGAGGAATGCTGAGCACCCCTTCATTGCTATTGCGGCCAGGTCGACTTAGGCTCGAAATGGTAGCATCTATGGGTTAAATAGAACTAAACTGCATATTTATACTAAACTGAATTATTTGAATTAGAACGGTTTGACTAAACTGAATAGCTTGAAATAACAATGTTTCTGACAATTACACTGTGTACTCATGCTAAACTGAATTGTTTGAAATAGAACTGATCATTTGTATAAAAATGGATTTAGCGATAATAACCTACTAAGGTTGATTTGCCACAAAACCCAAACAACCAACCGACTAAAACTCAAGTCATGGTATCAAATTTATTGTTAATTTATATTTTAATACAGCTTTAACATGTCATTTGTTTTTCTCTTTTATTTGTTTTCCCTCTTCACGACACCGATTTTTTATTTGCTTATTTGCTAGTCAGTCTTAAATTCTTTTGGGGATAAGATTTAGTTATTATCGTGAAATTCGTGACTGAAACTTTTGGTTTAGCAGCTGGAGTATCTAAAGTCTGGGTCTGTCTACTTTGACTTCTCGACTGTAACTGAATATTGCCCAGTCAGCTGGGGCTGTAGAATACACCGACTGCTTCTCTGCAGAGGGGTAAGACTACCCCCAACCAGTGTCCTGGATATGACACTAAACAATCTGATGGTGAGGTTCCAGCAATGCTGGAGCTTTGGGGAGTGCGGAGTACCCCTTTATTGCCATTGCTCCCAGGCCCACTCTGGCCCGGAATGGTTGCACTTGATAAGGGTCTTATCTATGGGTTAAATAGAACTACGTGCTTCTTTCACTATACTGATTTTTGCATTTAAACTGCGTATTTATGCTTAACTGAATTGTTTAAAATAGAACTGTTTTGACATTGGAACTGCGTACTAGTGCTGAACTGAATTGCTCGAAATAGAACAGTTTTTGACGTCTAAACTGTGTACTTATGCTGAACTGAATTATCTGAAATAAAACTTTTTGACATTTAACTCTGTGTATTGTCCAGTCAGCTGGGGCTGTAGAATACACTGACTGCACCTCTGCAGAGGGGTAAGACACCCCCTAACGAGTGTCCTGGATATGACACTAAACAATCTGATGGTGAGGTTCCAGCAATGCTGGAGCTTTGGAGAATGCGGAGTACCCCTTCATTGCCATTGCTCCCAGGTCCTCTCTGGCCCGGAGTGGTAGCACCTGATAAGGGTCCTATCTATGGCTTAAATAGAATTAACAGCATACTTATGCTAAAAGGAATTGTTTGAGTAAAACTGAATAGTTTGAAATAGAAATGACTTTTACAATTAAACCGTACTTACAGTTAAACTACGTGCTTATGCTTAACTGAATTATTTCAAATAGAACTGTTTTTCGACATTAAAGCTGTATTTACACTTAACCGAATTGTTACATACAACTGCTTGAATAGTTAAAAATGGAAATGTTTTGACCATTAAACTGTGTACTTATGCTAAACTGAATTGTTTTAAATAGAACAGCTTATTTACATAAAAATGGATTTGGCGTTAAATAACCTGCAAAGGTTGATATGCCATAAAACCTAACAAACCAACCATGTAACTGAATAGTGAAGGGATGGCTGATATTCTGGCCAACTAGATTCTGACGGCAAAATAAGGAAAAGTTATTTTGGTAAATTATGACACATCTGGGTATTTTTCTGCTTTTTTTCTTTTTTTTTTAAAGATTTTATAAAACAGTTGTATTACGGACCGTTACACGCCTCTTAAGAAATTAGAAAACTCTCCATGATTTTAGTAATAAAAAATTAAAACAAAATAAAAAGAAAACAAAAATAAAAATAAAACAAAAAAGGCAAAAATCATATAACACCTTCGCTCCCACCAAATATCCTGTAAGCCCCCTCCCCCCAATCAAACCCTTGAGAATATTTGCATATGATATTTACATGAAATGATTTTCGTAAATTTTATTTTTGTAGATTATTTTTTTTTAGAACAATCTATCAAAATCAGCGATTTTATTTTATTTCAATAACATTTCAGAGCCAATTCATGAGTTAATACATTTACTTATGAATTAAGTATTATATAAGAAATATTTTTGAAAGCATATAAAAACGTATTTTCGTGTTTAGATCCGTATGATTAAAAAAAAAGAGCTTTTCTTCGGTTTTGCAGATTTGTTCGCTCACCTACTACACTTTGCAGGTACAAGTTATACCGGTCCAATGCATCACCTTTGACAACATTATATTGTGATATTTATGTGAGGAGCTTTTCGGATACTTCAGGGATCATGAGTTGCGTCTTTTTTTAAAAAAATAGCTATAATTATCTGTACAATGAATCAAGCTTTTATGCTTCACACTTACGAGTAAGCATGGTTTATCTTCCCCACACTTTCTTCTCCTTCCTACTCACTTTGAAGTATCGAATTTTAAAACAAAAATAAAAAGCTAAACAAAAATTAGCGATTCGAGTTCAAACCTGGAGGAAGCCGTTTACATTTGCTTTTGTGCTAATCATATTTACCAACCCCTCCGCTTGGGCATGATATGACACAACGTCAGTTTTTAAGCGGAGTTTAACAGGTTTGAATTCAGAGTTTTCCCTCTTCCGGACTAGTTGCCTCACCAAGGCTGATGAACCCAGTCTGCCCTACTATTTACTCATAGCTGGAGGGAGAATAATTGGATTCATACCGTTCCCAAGGGTATTAGTGCTATGTGAAATGCTATCAGCCTTGTCCAGAATTTGAACTCGTTACGCACCTACTCTTCTTTCTCCAGATAAAGATGAAATAATAGGCCAAAATGGGCTCTGTAGCCTTGTAAGTAGATAAACGAGTCTCGGACGGGGAAAACAAACCAACTGAACATTGTGTCACCTCCTGCCCGTAGGGAAGTGTTAGGGTAAGCACACACACACACACACACACACACACACACACACACACACACACACACACACACACACACACACACACACACACACGCGCGTGCGCGAACGCAGACACCCATAAACACACGGACACACACATAACCATTCACCACTCATATATTGCTCCTCGCCGTGCCAATGGATGTTTTGAATTCATTGCAAGTTTCTTTCAATTCACTCTTCGAAACACTTCAGGTGCTTTCACAGACATTTTGCCGATGACAAAATGTCGACAGCCAATGAATCCCTATTTGAAAAGCTCATCAAATGCCAAAAGAAAATACTAGTGACTTTTTTCCAGTTCTAAAATAGAGGGAACAAAGTCATGATATAATCAGTAATGGTATCTCTTAAGCTCATCCCTGTGCTGTGGTCAGATGGACAATTTAAAGAACTTTAATCTTAGGACCATTATTCGCACATGTCAACAACTGTCATACTAAACTATAGGAAAACATTTGCTCTACTAGATAATTGCAGACATAGAAATCGCAAGCTGACACACGTGATAATACGCACATGAAGTTTAATTCAACCAATTTCTCATCACCATAAAGCAGCCAATTTGTTCTTCGGCTAAGACTACTTTTATGGAAGATGTTTGGATGAGTTGCATTCATTGGTTGGACCGATTCGAAAGTTTCCAGTAAAACCATATTTTGCTGTCTCTACGATCCGATTTTTCTGAATATACCTTACATCAGACAAAGAAAAAGAAAAAGAAAGAAACTAGGAAAAAAAGGTGAAGTAATACTTATTTTAATTTATATATTGTTCCGCTGGCTGGCATCCGAGCACTACATTTTTATCCAACGTTTGTTTTTATACGTATATCGTTTTTTCTTCTCCCCTAGCTCTCTCTCTTCCTCTCTCTCTCTCTCTTCTCTGTAGAAATATATATATATATATAAGAGAGAGAGAGAGAGAGAGAGAGAGAGAGAGAGAGAGAGAGAGACACACACACATACACACATAGAATGAGGTCAGTAAGAAAGTTGTTGAATATGTGAAATGTTGTTCATAGAAAGAAAAGCACACGTATTATTAACACATTAAACAAATGTATAGAGAGGGTATAGCTCTTATGTGTGGTTTTTAAGGTAAAGGATTCTAATTGAGAAAAGAAAACGTCAAAATACGATTTGCACTTGATTTTATTGGCAAAACACTTACAATTACTCTTTAAAAGGAGACATTGATGGGATGTTATTAGAAGTATTTTCCTTGCATTACTTATGATATATTTTTAGTTTCTAAGGCATTTCGAATTTGAGGACATTGTTCTGCTCGTATTCATAAGAAGACAGTTCGTCATTATGTTTTTTATGGACAGTGGTTGGATTTGGTTCATTCTTGATGGTTGGGTTTTGATGGAGGGCAAACCTTCTTGAAACGCACCCCAAATTTTTGTGAAATTTAATCCAGCCGAGTTTTGCATGGACACCCAAACAAACTCTAGCATAGTGTCTGGAAATATACACATTGAAAAGTTTGATGCAGAATCGTACGGGTCCTCTTCTTTTGCAAATATTAAAACTCCTGTGGCGAACACCTGGATAAAGAAAGGTACAAAGTTAGCAACTTGGAACAAAAAATAGTTAAAATGGAATTTAATGAAATTCAGCAAATTCAGAAATCTGATGAGGAATAAAAGTCAGCATGAGGCTTAGAGATCTCGAATTTTATAAATTTCAAAAGACAACGCTTAATAGCACTGTGATATGAAAAATTAGATACCAGATTACAATTGCATTGGTTTTAACGAAGACGCTTTATCTTATTACGTGGTAATATCCCCTGGCTAACTTGCTTATCAGATCTATTCCCTTGTGATACAATGCGTAAGCGATAATCCGTCCTAGAAATGAGATGCAGAAAATTCTCAGGGCTTTTGAGATAAAAACGGATCATCTAATCATAGCCAGACGACCAGACCTAGAGATAGTCAACAAAAAAAAAAAAAAATGAAGAGAATCTGTCGAATAGGGTTCATTGCCCTTACGGCTGACCGCAGAGTAAAACTGAAAGAAAGCAAAAGGGAGATAAATACATAGACCTTGCCAGGGAACTGAAAAAAACTATTGAAGATGAAAGTACCAGTAATATCAATTCTTATTGGCTCACCGCCCGGTACAGTCACCAAAGGATTGGTTCAGGGACTGGGGGACTTGGAAATAAAAGGACAAATGGAGAGTATCCAAAGCATTATTAAGACCGTCCAGAATACTGAGATGAGTCATGGAGACTTGAAGAGATTTGCTGTCACTCAAACTCCAAACTTTCAAAAGAGTAAAAGAATAATAATAGATAAGACGCAATAGAGTAGCAGATGTAGGCTATGTGGTTATAGAGACGAAACGACCAATCACATAATAAGCTAACGCAGCAAATGTATTGGAGACTTAAGAAGACTTACCGTCACTCAATTAACAGTGAAAATCCATCAGCCAACGCTACTGTGACAAACTCTCAGAGTATTATACTACTACTACTACGAATAATATATTATTTCTATTGAAAAAAGGAAACAAAAAACGTGTTCGATACTATTATGGTAGAGTCAGTATAAAAACTTAAATATTCAAATTATGAACACTTGAAGTTCATTATTCGTAGTATCATGTAGATCACACAATAATAAGATGGATATATTTTTTTTTTCGAAAAAAAAAAAAGCAAAAATAGACGGTCACATTAAGATAATAAGTTTATTTCCATCCTGTTGAAAGCATTGATATAAATCAATGTTCTAAAAAAATTGACAGGACTTCTTTTGATCTAACAAGAAATTATATAAATTTACAACCAGAAAGAGAGAAAAAAACCTATTTCTCCTATGTATTAAAACAAGCCTAAATCTTCAAGTAACTAGGATTATTTAATTTAGTATTCTACTTTTGAATATTTTATTGGTCCTGATTGAAATTATTCCCTATTCCGGATTTACTGGATTGAATAATATCTTATACATACATACATACATACATAGGAGACACTAGCAGTTATGAAAAAACGAGATAACGTAAAAAACCAAAATGAAGATATATTAGCATCCTATTTGTTTATAATCTGCTTCAACTCCCAACTTCGAGCGTTGATAGATGTAATTAAAGAAAATTGTTTTACACTAAAAAAGATTAGACGATATCCTGCAGAAACTAAAACAGATTTCGACTATGCAGATGTCATGGCGGTCCTCTGAAATTTGTAGACAAGTTCACGTACCTTGGCAACAGCGTCTTATCTACTGATAGTGATTTCAATATTCGCTAGCAAAGACGTGGCTATCGGTCATATGGAAGTTTAATCTATCCAAGGAATAAAGCGGGGTTTCTTCCTGACAGCAGTTGTATCAATACTACTCTATGGATGAACCATATGGACGCTGACAAAAGGCAGAGAGAAAAAGCTAGATGGGCACTGCGCAAGAATACTACAAGATATATGGAACAAATCCTGGAAGCTACACTCACGAAACAGCTGTACCCCCCACTTGCCTTCCATCACTAAAACCACCCAAATAAGACGGATTAGATATGCGGGCCAGTGCTGGGGAAGCTTAGACGAACCTCTAAGTGACGTTCTAAAGTGGACCCCTACACATGGACGTGCCAGTGCTGGTTTACAGATAAGAACTTGCCTACAACGGCTCTGCACAGACACAGGATGCAGTTTAAAGGACCTCCCGGGAGTGATGGACGATAGGGACGGATGGAGAGAAAGAAACAGAGAGAGAGAGAGAGAGAGAGACAGAGAGACAGAGAGAGAATCAGCAACGGGAATAGATGTTGATGGTGAGGTATATATATATACTCATACGTATATATATATATATATATAAGCAGACAATAAGTTATAGAAACTATCACAGATGAAGACTATGCAGATGATTTAGAGCTTTTTACAAATATATACCTATTGCATAACCTAGAACGGGTTATAAGAGGCATTGGCTTCCACCTGAACTCAGGGAAAACGAAGTTCATGTGTTTTAAACAAGATGGTGAAATTTTTTCATTAAATGACAAGAGTTTAAGATCAAAAGACCATTTCACAAACAAGCCGAACAAGACACAATGGTTAATGCAGGAAAAGCAGAGTCGAAATCATTAGCGATGTTTTACTGTTGGCTACAACCCTTGAACCAAACAATGTTAGACTATCGGTAAAAACTCAACTTTATTGGCTCTGAGCGGACATTGGATGCTGTCAAGAGAACCTGCGAAGAGTAATCTTGCTCTAATGGCAAGTATTGAACACCTTCTTCGAGTTTTTTGAAATTCTTAAAAAAAAACTTGTTCTTTCTGATATATATATATATATATATATATATATATATATATATATATATATATATATATATATATATACCAATGTTAATTAAGTGTGATTCAACTGAATGCCAGATGTTTAGTACTTGTTGCAATTTGTAATATTTCTTAATTTGGCTCCAGATGACCATTCCATTGAGTTTTAATCGCAGTCGAAGATAAGATGGAGGTTGAACGGCGATATCAACACATACTGTCAAAAGAGAAAAAAAAGTATTTATAATCTTATGATGCCAATGAAAATTTCTACTTTTATGATAAAATGAGGTATTTGATTAAGAATTAATTGAAGGGAATTACGAATCTTAATCGTTTATAATTAATGACCATGGAAAATAAATCTCCAATATTTTCTCCACAAAAATCTATCAAAAATTAACTTCGTCACAGAATTCCTAGATTACAATGAACTTAATTTGACAACAGTTGTAGGAATAGAAACAGTCGAAATGACTTGAAGCTGACAAAGAATTTGCAAGTCTTATTAATTGGCTAATTCAATCCAACCGTGAAATGGTTAACTATGAATTATGGGTGACGAATAGATGGTTGTGACTGTGAATTGAGGGTTACCAATAATTGGCCTTGAATTTTTGCTTACGAATCGTTGGTTATAAATCGAAGTGTATGAATAGCTGGTTATGAAATATTAGTAATAAATCATTTATTGTGATTCGTGCGCTTTGAATTGTTAACTATGAATTGTGGATTTTATGTTGTTGGCAATATACTAGTCAGATCCCGACGATCACAGTAAGTATAAAAGCATACGTACTTCTCACTCTGATTCCGATAATTCTCAGAGATTGGCAACACTTTCCATTAAGCCCTCGCCAATAACACCCTATTTCACTGTCCACGTTCTCTGTAGAGGCGTTATCTTCGATAGGTGAAAGTTCATTTTTTGCGTCTTCTACGTCTTCTTCTGTGGATGTCACAGACTGTTCATCATCGAACACATTTTCCTGCTGCAAGTTATTATGCAACATGTTCACATCGAAGGCAGAATTTTCTCTGATTTGTTTCGAGGCTTCTCGAAGAATGCTTTCAAGGGTGCTCTTGTAAGCTGAAAAGGAAATAATACACAATGAAGGATAAATGGAAAAGAAAAAAGAAAACAAGAAAAAATAGGACCCACCAAAAAACCAACTAAACAATCCAAAAAGCATCGAGATTTGTCAAATCGTTCTCTTGATAGGTATATATGACTCCATTTTTCCCGGAGCTTTGTCCCATTGCTATAAGTTTTGGCAAAGGATTCGTCTTTGGTAGGACTTGATGTTTGACTGTGAAGAATCTTCTGGCCAGATTAATGCTTAACACGTTAAACATGGGAAATGTAGAGTTTTTTTATTAGTTATATTAGTTAATCTCAATATTAAGCGTTTTGTCGCTTGTTTGCTAGATAGATAGATAGAGAGAGAGAGAGAGAGAGAGAGAGAGAGAGAGAGAGAGAGAGAGAGAGAGAGAGAGAGTTATACTTACCTTCAACAGATTCTGGTATTTCATTCTCATTTATATCTATGAATGCGGCTGATGAGAAGCGAAATCCAATCAGGGCAAACATCACAATTGCAAGAAAGGATTTCATCGAGACGCTTTGTGCCATTTCGAACGAAGAGCTCAAATGATGTCAGCCGGTCTTGGTACCTGTGGTATTGAGACGAATTAGCAATTTGTATTTATACTGATATCAGCATCCGCTTCATTTATTAACACTCAATAACCCATACTTGAAATTCAAGAGGTGAACATCCGTGAAAAGTACGAATCTTTTTTTTTTGTTTTCTCTATTTATTTCTTTTTTAAGATAACCAGTGATTAACAGTGTCCTTTTTTTTTTTATTGACTTTCTCCTTAAAGAAATGAAATGAACCCCCTTCATTTATTATATTTATGTATAATTGACAAATAAAACTTAACACTCCCTGGTTCTTCCATCGCCTTTAAATCGCTACAGAATAAATTAAGTAAATCTTAAAAAGCAAAAGTAACAATTTTGTCTTCAGATAATTTTATAAGCAGTAATTACACGAGAATCTATCTTATATATATACTTATGACGGAGTTTCTATGGTTGTATGTATTTACCCAACACCTCCACCTCGGCTAGTATGTGATACAAGGCGAATTTTTATGCAGAATATTGCTGTTTTGAATTCAGAGTTTTCCTTCTTTTTGACCGGTTGTCATATTTCTTACGATAATATCGGCCACAAAAAGTGGGCCTCCTAAATGATGTACCCTTGTGTGTGAATTATCGAAGCTCCTAGATACCCCGACTGGATACAAACGAAGATATATATATTATGATATATATATATATGTATTAATACATATAGATATGGTTTCATGGAAAGCAGGCAGTTGCCGATGCAGTCGGTCTTCCCTCTTCACGACACCGATTTTGTCCAAAGGATCAGCAATGGTGCTTTCTCTCTGTCTGTTTGTCTGTCTGTATATATTTCTTAAGAAAAAAACAAAACCGGTCACATTAGGATTATAAATTTATTTCCATCCTGTTATGTGTTTTTGATAAAATCAAAAAACACGAAAAAAAAAAATAACAGTACTTCTTCAGATCTTATGTATAAAATAATTCAGAAATAGACACAGGAAAGAAGGGTGGAAGGGAGTTAATTTCCTGGATGTGACCCTAGACCTTTAAAATGACACTTATAAACCGTTTATAAAAACTGATCACTACCCTTCATATACTAATGTTTACTCGAATCACCCTAAGACCATAATTAAACAAGTCCCAAAAGCGGTAAATTTGAGAATAAGAAATTTATCAGCAAATGAGAAAATATTCCACGAGAGTAGTAAGATATATATGAATCCCCTTAAAAATAGCAGTTTTAAGGAAGAGTTTACTTATCAAGAAGAAAATATTGCTTATGATATTAATATAAAAAAAAGAAGTATGATCATAAAAATAGAAAAATTATATGGTTTAACCCCCTTTTTGTAGACTAAAAGTTGGCGACCATAGTCGAGGGTGACCCGAAGAGTCCCTTTTCGATAGCTATTACACCAAGGTGTAGGGGGGGCGCTTCTCCTTTCCCTGGATTGCTCCACTTTACCCTTGATCCATACCTGTTAATACTGAGTGTTAAGCAAGGTGGTATCAAGTACCAGTTTTTGAGTCTTTGGTATGACTCGACCTGGCGAACACTCTAACCGCTAGGCCAATGTCCGGTTCAAGACTAGCTAGTATAAATGTAGGTAAATATTTTTTGGAAACTGATAAATAAGCACTTTAAACAAGCACTTTATACTACATAAAATATTTAATAGAAAAACGTTAAAAATTAGTATACTCCTGCACCGAAAATATTTTTCAAATAATCAATAATCATAATAAAGAGATAATTAAGGAATTTCAGGACCGAACAAATAATAATAATAATAATGATAATAGGAAACAAAACGAATGTAATTGTAAAACTCGAAATAATTGTCCTATAAATTGATTATGTAACTTAAATAATGTTGCATATTAAGGAATTATTTACGCAAAAGAGAACATAAATGATAGAAAAACTTATATTGGAATTTCCTCCACGAAATAGAAAATTAGATACGCCAATCACAAATATTCTTTCTCCCATGAACATCTTAAACACCAAACTGCCCTATCTAAGCAATTTTGGAGTTTGAAAAATAAAGGTTTACCCCTGAGATTCAATGGTCCATATTAAAAAGATCAAATACTCTAAAATGTTTTGATAGTAGATGTAATCAATGCCTAGAGGAAAAAATACAAATAATGATATACCCAGACCCCTGAAAAAACTTGTTTAATAAGAGATGTGAATTAATAGCTAGATGTAGACATAGGGCCAAAGTTAAACTATAGAAAAATTATCATAGATAATGCTTTAAAGAACATAGGATTAAATTGAATAAAAATAAAATAAAATAAAAAATGTGAAAAAACCATATCATAATATACGTACTATTCAATGAAAGGGTAAGTGAATTAATAGGCTCGAAAATAAAAATTGAATTTAAAAAAAAATTTAATTTTAATTTTAGATCTTGAAATTAATTTAATATAATTATTACTCTAGCCTTACGTAAAGTTATTAAATAAAGTTATTTTATCTAAATTAGTATTAAATCTGGAGTTTTAAGTCAAAAAGTACTTAGAATTAAAAAAAAAAATTACTATAATTCTAACCGACAATAAAATAAAAAAACCGGAAGTGGGCTAAATGAGAAGAAAACTCTTCTCCCCTCTTCTATCCTCTCCCACCCTTCTTTCCTATGTCTATTCTGAATTATTTTATCCATAAGGTCTGAAGAAGTCCTGTTATTTTTTTTTTTGTGGTTTTTGATTTGATCAAAAACACATAACAGGATGGAAATAAATTTATAATCCTAATGTGAACTGTTTTGTTTTTTTCTTAAAGAAATTATTGCTCTCTAATGTCAGTTACACTGAGCTCTTTACTAGGAAAATTTAAATGTTCACTGTTAAATGTCTTTTTTTTTTTGTCCTGATGGAATTACTCCGGTTTAACTGGACCGAATAATGAGCTATAATATATATATATATAATATATATATATATATACTATATATATATATATTTAAATATACTCATATTTCAACACTATTTACAATTTGTATATTTTAAAATGATAAAAAACGAACATCAACATCCAAATACATTTTTTTTAAAAACACTTCATTCAATCTCAGTCCAGGATTGCACAGTTGATACTTGACAACTGACCATGTCCACAACAACCCAAACAGTATTCATCTTTATCCGTTGTATTTTTAAAATAAATGTTTTTGCAGCAATTTAAGCACCTGTCTTAGTTGCTACAATTATCAATAATGTACCATGTCTCAGTGAAAGGAGTTAATTGCAAACCCCACCACTCACAAGCATACACAGGCCCCTAGAATATTGATGGGGCTCAGATATTTTGGGCCCGGTGTTGCATTTAATAATTTCACTCATTTAACTTAAACATAAAGAGAAAAGATTATTCACAGCGAAAATTTAATTGTTAAATTGATATACTCTTTGAAAAACGAGGATTAAAACTGATTTGAGATTTTTAAAGATTATTTTTATTTCTGTCAGAAATCTCTTAGTCTGAGTTATGTTATTAAGAAGATTTCATTCATTTTTTAGGGTTGATTTTCATGCGGCCGAAATAACTAGCCACGTTTCTTTTTTCCTTGTATATGTTATCAAAAATACTGTCAGCAAAAATTCATCTAAATCAACATTTTAAGGCATGAAAATAGGACAAAGCTATAAAAGTTAAAGATTTAAAATAATTATTCATGATAGTTCGAGTTGGGATGTTGAGTGTAACCAAAGTGACGGACATCGGGCTGAGTCGAACCAAAGTGACGGACAAATAAGTTGTTCTGAGAGAAATTCAAAGATTCGAAATTGACTTAATGGAATAAGATTTTCTTGCTAACCACGAGAAGCCTGACTACAGAGTCGCCACTGATATATATATATATGGTTGGTTGGGTTTTATGCCACATCAACCCTTGTAGGTTATTTAACGCCAAATCCATTTTTATACAAATAATCAGTTCCATTTCAAACAATTCAGTTTAGCATAAGTACACAGTTTAAATGTAAGTAAACAGTTTAATTATCAAAAACATTTCTATTTCAAGCTATTCAGTTTAGTCAAACAGTTCTTATTCAAACAATTCAGATTAGTATAAGTATGCAGTTTAGTTCTATTTAACCCATAGATAGGGCCCTAGTCAGGTGCTACCATTCCTGGCCAGATTGTACCTGGGAGCAAAGCAATGAAGTGGTGCTCCGCATTCCAAAAGCCCCGACATCACTGGAACCTCTCCATCAGATTGTTTAGTATCATATCCAGGACACTCTTTGGGGTGTAGTACCTCTATGCAGTGGTGCAGTCGGTGTATTCTCCAGCCCCAGCTGACTGGGCAATACACAGAGTTAATGTCAAAACAGTCTTATTTCAGATCTATTCAGTTTAACATAAGTTCGCAGTTTAGATATCAGAACAGTTCTATTTTAAACAGTTTAGTTTTGCATAAATATGCATTTTAAATGCCAGAAAGAGTAAACTCAAGAAACCACGGTTTAGTTCTATTTAATCCATAGATAGGACCCTATCAAGTGCTGCCACTCCGAGCCAGAGTGGATCTGGGAACGATGGCAATGAAAGGGGTACTCTGCATTCCCCAAAGCCCCAGCATTACTGAAAGCACACCATCAGATTAGTTAGTGTCATATACAGGACACTCGGTGGGGGAAGGGGTCTTACCTTTGTGGAGAAGGAGTCAGTGTATTCTACAGCTCCAGCCGACCAGGCAATATATATATATATATATATATATATATATAGTATCCATAATTAGACGATGAAAAGGCATCTCCCATAAAAGGAACAGAATTGGAATCACTTGAGTCTTTCAGTCCCTTTCAGTCATCTTATATCATTTTTTTGCATATATATTCTTTCCTCACAGCATTAAGGTAAACAATATTGTGGAAAATTGACTGATATAGTTAGAAAAAATTAAAAAAAAAACAAATTAAAGGATCCTGCAATTAATATAATCCTCCACACTTCTCTCTTTCTCTCTCTCTCTCCCCTCTCTTTCCTTTTATGACTCTCTCTTTTGCAACATTGCTCCGGTTTTGTTTGTAAATCATTTTCATTGCAATGACGCTAAAACTCTAACGAAATTTGTCCGTCTAATTTTGCGCATGCGCGCGCACACACACACACACACACACACACACACACACACACAAACACACACATATATATATGTATATATATATAAAATTAACCTAAATCGCTAGTCGGAATTCTCCTACTAAAGTTTCACCTCAATGGATACGTCAGTGAGTCTAGTACCGTTGGTACCGTCTAGTACTTGTCGGTACAAGACTCCCTGAGGATCGGTTGAGGTGAAACTTAAGTAGGAGAATTCTGACTCGCGATTTAAGTTAATTTTTGTAATTGGCTCCACTCGTGTTGAGCACTCTTGTAAATTGTAGCATTGCAGCGTTTTACGGTTGGTTTTATTTTTCTTTTGACCAACTGACTGCATATCTCTTGATTTTTTTCAACTAGGTGTGACGGAGTTGGCTTTTTCTTTTTTTTGTCCTATGATATTTTTTCTTTTTTCTCCCGGGCGAGTGATTCGAGATGTTTTTATCTCTTCTTCCTGGCGTTTTTTTTTTACTGGTAACCGTGAATGCTGGTAGATAGTAGGTTAGTAAATATATATATATATATATATATATATATATATATATATATATATATACTCGTGTGGAGATGCTTGGTAATATATACCCAAGCCGTCCAGACGAGTAGGATGCGTTAGAACATCAGTTATTTAGCAGAATTTAACTGGTCTGTATTCAAATTTTTCCTTTTCCTAAGTAAAACCAGTGTTAACGAAATGAATTTGGCCTATTATTTAGCCAAAGGTGGATGGAGAATGGTTAAATTCATCATTTTTCCAAGATTATTAGCGCTAAGTGAAATGCAAAGAGCCTCATGCAGTGTTTGAACCCGGCTTGCCGTGTCTATTTCCTACCATTACCATTTATTACATGACGATGTATATAATAATTTTTTATTTCATTTTTTTGCTGTTTATATCTTATAAGGTTACACACACTTTAATAATTAATTTGGTGGTTTTATGTTTTTCGTATATTGTTTACAGTCTACTTCATAAATGCCCGTTTTTTGGCTGTTTTTGATTTCATTTTTGATTGTTTTGGAGATTTTTTAACTGTTATTAGATTTTATTTTGAGACGTTTGATAATGTGATTCGTTGGTGGTATTATATGTTTGATTTAGGTGTTCTTTTATATATATATATATATATATTATATATATATATAATATATATATATATATATATATATATATATATATATATATATATATATATATATCTATATATATATATATATATATATATATATATATATATATACTTCAGGGCTACGAATGGTTTGTGACTTTTACACACACACACACACACACACACACACACACACACACACACACACACACACACACACACACACACACACACCACACATGTATGTATATATATATATATAATATTAGATCTAGTATGTTTTGGTTTTGGATAATTTGGTTAGTTATAATTTTACTATTGGTTGATTTATAGTCCATGGTGATGTTTTTTGGGAGGATGATATTGTATATTCTTTTGGGGTTGATTTTATTTTCAATGAGGTTTTGGTTTCTTAGATTAAAAGATTGATGGCCTTTGCTTTATTTTAAACAGGTTTTCGTATTTTATTAACATGATGCAGTTATAAAAAATGTTTTGGGGTCATGTGATGAGTTGGTTTAGTATTGGAGTGCAAGTTTATGCCTTCTCAAGAATAGAAGAGGTTCATTAACTGACAAAAGAATTACAAAAGGGAATATTTCTGAACAATTGAGATTCTTCTGTGATTATGGCGCACAAAATTGTGTACGATGACCTTGTGTTTTTCTAAGATCAGTTGTCGTTGGGCTTCAGCAGGAGACAATGTAAGACCTCATACTGCCAATAAAAATAATGGAAACCATTGGTCAGTTTGATTGGAAACAGCTGCCATATCTTCCTTACTGTCCATATCTGGCCATTTCTGATTTTCTCTTGTTTGGACTCCCCAATAAATTTATGGCGTTGAACAAAGTTTTCAAGTGATAGTTAAGTGAAGAGAACCGTGAACAAATGGTTAAATATTCAATTCAAGGATTTCTATAGTGAAGCATTAAAAAATCTTTTATTTTTGGTGGGAAAAATGTGTTTAATGGGGAAAATTTGCGTAAATTTTTTTTCTCGGTGAAATGTGAGATGTCATATAGCAAAATTCACTTTACTCACTCATTGAATGTTCACACACACACACACACACACACACACACACATTATATATATATATATATGAATTATTTTTCTATTTGTTGTTCAATGAAGAGAAAATGAATATGAAATGAATGGATCCAGAAAGTGATTCATTTTTAAGATTTTATTTTTTTAGCAATTTCATTAAATTTAGCCTCCTAAAGATGACTATAAAGTGGGAAATATAAAATCTAAATCCCTAAATTGACTTGTGAAACAATTCATTTCATAATATATATATATATATATATATATATATACGTATAATGTGTAGATTGATTGATTTAGTGAAATATAAACGATAAGGATATTTATTCAAGTACGTTTTCGTATAGATGATATAAGACTTTCCGAGGTTTTAAAATGCATCCATGACATGATTGATTATCTACACCCTAGTGATAGTCGTAGTTATATATCAATTAGTGCTATCATCATAAATTCCCTTTAGATAGTGAATATGAAAATATCCTATAAAACTAAGTTCTGGGTCAAGGAATCATATTATGTACTTAATTCTTATCGTTGCAAAACATATACAAACTACGTGACTAGTAAATTATTTACATTTCCTCTTTGCAAAGTAAAGAAAGGGCAACTTTTTAGAGAGGTGTGTTTTTAAAACTTGGATTTTGATATTTCTAAAGTAGTTTCAGGATTTGTTTATTGTTACGACAATTCCCGATTGATGGTATATGGAGATAAATTTATCAGGGAATATAAAATATCATTTTCTTTGAAAAATTACAAAAAATCCCAACAGGATCTAAGTCAATCCCAGATGACGCCAAACTATCCTTTGTACTTAACACTAAGAATTTCGGATGTTTTACGATCTTATTTCAACCCTTGAGATTATGATATGAACTGCAGGTAGGGCTAAGTGAAGTGGACCCCACGGTCACTATATATTCACTAGACCATTTCTTTCAGACACCAGTGAGTATCACAGCTACTGAGGCACGTTGACAACATTTGAGTGGAACTGAAATCTTCGGATGAAATCCCTCAAGTCACCATGATAAAATTTCTAGTTTAAATATGTTATAATACTTTTCTGTTTGCTTGTCTCTTCGACTTTTAAGACGATCATCATTATCGTTCTGTCATCAGTTAAATTTTATGCAGTTCACTAATTTATGTACTTTAACAATGGCTTAATTAAAGAAAAGGGGGAAAGTTATAAATGAGATATGATAATTTATTGTTCAAGAGTTCAAAAGTTTTATGGATAGGACTTATCTGAGAAGCAATGATGAACGTGAAGATACGATATGAGCATGATAGAGAAATGAAATTCTTTCAGGCTTCTTCTCTATTGTCCATTTTTTCGCATGTGGTCAGGCCCTTTCTTTCCTACTGCTCACGTCGCATTTCTCTGTTTAACAGTTCATACTGCGTTTCTCTTCCCAATTGTCCCGTTTCAAGTTATTTCGCCCCGCCTTCCAATTCGTGCCAACTTGGCAAAAGGAGTGTCATTCTTTCTACTCCAGGGGTTTCCGGTCAGCAACCTCCCACTAATCCCCTCCCAGTGTGTCTACTGGTTGCTGTTATGTGTATATGCCACAAGTATACAGTACGTCAATATACATATATATATATATATATATAAAGAAGATGAGATGGGAATGGTTCTGTTTGGGAATATATAAGAGGATTCTTATAAATCTCTAGGAGTGCTCAATGTGTGATGATTAAAATTTAAATTTTTTACGGAGCAAATTTTCTTATAATTATATATATAGTTGTACGATTTGCAGTATTTATAAATTAAGAGTGCTAAATATCGTACATAGAGCGTAAGTTTGAATGTCGACAGTCAGTTTCTCGTGTATGTGGTTATCAGACAAATGACTGATGAACTGACACTCAGCAAGGGCTGTTGATTCTGTGTCAACGATATTCAAATTTATTTTTGACCACTTACACAACAAAATCCGCACAGCGAGATTTTTTATTGCCGCTATACATTCAAAATACCGTAAGGGAATGAAATATTTTCCAGCCCAATTCGCAACTAAATGACAATTTTGAGGGGTACTCCATTGCACTGAATACTATTTTTTTAAAATCTAAATTCTAATAACGAGGATAAGCGGGAAATACTTAGAATCATTCTATTACAGAATATATATATATATATATATATATATATATATATATCTTGAAAATTCAGTATGTTATCGCAATACATCTTATGAGATGACAGACCACTTTTTATGATTTCAGGTCCAAATGAACTGCTACAACAGCAACTGGAATACACCCTACTAAAGCCTGATTGTCACAGCTGGTGAATTTCAAAAATGCAATCTGGACGTGAGAAGAACGATATGCAGTAAAATTCTATTTTAAACGGAAAAAATCGCATAGAAACGTATGGAATGCTTCAGACTGCTTTTCAACCATTTTGTATGAATCGACCATCAGTTTTTGAGTGGCATAACAGATTCAAGGAAGGCAGGGAGTCTGTGAGGGATGATGAGGGGTGTGGGAGGAGTAAGGAAGTCAGAACACCAGAGTTGATTGGCCAAACGGTTAGGGTTTGGGTTAAGGTTACGATGTTGAGGTTTTAAGGGAGTTCAGCTAGAGATTCTGTCGGAAGAGGTCAGCACTCTTCAAATCGGGTCAGTGGCATTTCCAGCGGGACAATGCACCAGTCCACAACTCCATCCTTGTCACAGACTATTTGAGCAAGATGGGCATCAAAACAGTTCTTCACCCTCCCTATAGTCCAGACTTTGCTTCCTGTAATTTTTGGTTATTCCCTAAGCTCAGAGGCTGTTGTTATGAGACAATTGAGGAGATGAAAGAGGCTGTGACGAAGGTCATTGACACGCTCACACAAGAGGACTTCCATGGGGCCTTTCAGAAGTTATTGGAACGGTACAACAAGTGCATTGTAGCCGGAGGAGATTACTTCGAAGGGGACTAGAGTTTCATGTGTGTACTATCAATAAAAGTGCCCATACGAAAAAACTCTGGAAACTTATTTAATGATCTTGGTATATTAAAGAACTCTATAATATTCGTAATGTATGAAGAGTTGTGTTTATTTCTTCATTAAAAATGAATGCTTCGTGTTTTTCTGTTTCTTGTTTTAAGCGGTTGACTTTATTTCTTTTTTTCATGTTATCTATTTTCCTCTTTCTTTTACACATCTTAAAATTATGTCAATCAATCCGCTTGAGTTCGTGTTGAGTTTTGCAAGTTCAAGTTAATAGAACAGACCATGTACAACGGAACAAAATGAAGAGAGAGAGAGAGAGAGAGAGAGAGAGAGAGAGAGAGAGGGGAATTAAAAAAGATTTTCTTTCTTTACGTGTCCTTCTAAACAGTCTGAGATGTTTGTCGTGTCGTGTCACAAGAAATGTCCTGACATCAGGAAGATAGATTTTTACATTGTTTTCTTTACTTTTTTTGCTTTTAGTCAATTTTGTTTGTTTATTTACCTTTTTTCTTTTGTAAGATGTTAATAAATTCTTCCTGCTTAATCGTTAACGTTGATTTTAGAGTCATGATTCTGTTTATATTTCAAATCCTCTCTTGAAACAGAATTTTGAATAAACTTCGCCTTGCGCCCTTCCCCTTTTTCTAGTTACCCTTCCCTTCGGCCTTGTTCTCTACTCATCTTATTTCTTTTGATTTATTATTCCACTCACTGCGAGTTTTTCCTTCTTGCGGGCGTCTGAGTGGCAGCAAGTCTCTGCAGGTCTCCAGAGCTTTTGATTCTCCCACAGATTTCCAATTCCTTCTATACTTTTTCCAAACTCTTGGGGACCTTCCCAAGTGCACCAGATACAATTGCTATTACCTTGAACTTCATGTGCCACTGTTTTTTCAGGTCTCTAGCAAGGTCTTCTTCTTCTTCTTCTTCTTCTTCTTATTATTATTATTATTATTATTATTATTATTATTATTATTATTATTATTATTTACTCATTTGGGTTTTTCACATCAGCGTTTGCTGATGGTCTTTCACTGGCGTTTGAGTGACAGCAAGTCTCTTCAAGTCTCCAGGACTCTTCTTAGTATTCTGGCCGTTCTCGATAATGCTGTCGTTTGGATGGTCTCCACTCGTCCGCCAACTTCCAAGTCCTTCAGTCCCTTTAATAATTTTTTAGTTACTGTACTAAAAGCACCAATAACAATTGGTATAATTGTTTCCTACATGTTCCATAGTTTTTTCAATTTCCTAGCAAGGTCAAGGTACTTGTCCTTCTTTTCACTTTCTTTTAGTTTTATTCTGTGGTCAGCCGGTACAACAAAGTCCACAAATTTGCAAATTCTCTTTTTTTGGTTTATTATTATAAGGTCTGGTCTTCTGGTCGAGATTAGGTGATCCGTTTGTATGTCAAAGTCTCAAAGTTTCTGTGTGTCATTTTCTAGGACAGATGCTGGGTTGTGCATATACCATTTGTTCGTATGGTAAAATTTAAATTTCTTGCACATCTCCCAGTGGATCACCTTGCCCACCTAGTCTTACACTCCTTCTGCGCTAATTTGCTGCATTCGCTTATTATGTGATTGATGGTTTCATCTCTGTTATCGCATACCCTACGTTTGCTATTTTGTTGCGTCTTATCTATTCTCGCTTTGATTTGATTGGTTCTTATGGTGTTGTTTTGTGCTGCTATTAGGAGAGATTCCATTTCTCTCTTAAAGTTTCCTTTTTTTTAGCCAGGTTTTCTCGGGTGAGATGTTGTTTATTAGTCGTTTAAAGCGGCCATAGAGTTGTTTTTCTTCCCATTTTTGTTTCCTAGTTATTGCTTTCTGTTGTCCATTATGTTGTCAGTATCGTTTCTGGTGGCTGTAATCAGTTCTCCTTCGTGTTTTTCTATGTAGTCTTTGAGTCGTTGTATCGATGCGTCAACGTTGTCTTCAATGCTGGGAAGTCCTCTTCCTCCCTCTTTTCTTGATACATATAGTCTGTCAACGTTGTCTCTGGGATGTAATGCCTTATGCATGGTCATTAGTTTTCTTGTACTTTGGTCCATTTGTTTAAGTTCATCTCTAGTCCACTTCAAAAAGGGTCTCAAATATCTAACGAGGAGTACAGCCCAGGTATTTATTCCTTTGATAAGGTTTCTGCAAGATAGTTTCGTCTCAAGTAGTTTTCTAGTTCTCCTGAGATATTCTTTTTGAATATTGTCTTTCATCTCCACTTGTTTGATGGTGTCAGCCTCCAAGTTAGCCAAATATTTGTAGGTTTCCTTTTCTCCGAGCTTTTTAATCTTGTCTTGGCTTGGTAGTTCCATTCCTTCAGTTGGATGTAGTTTGCCACTTTTCATTACAGGCATGGCACATTTTTCTATGCCAAATTCCATTCCTATGTCCTGACTGTATATTCTAACTGCGTGTATTAGAGTTTCCAGTTTTTTTCATTTTTTGCAAATAGTTTGATGTCATCCATGTACATTAGGTGATTGATCTTTTCCTGCGATGTACTAAGTTTGTATCCGTCTGTGCATTTTCTGAGTATGTGGTTAAGTGGCATCATGGCAATTATGAATAGTAACGGTGATAATGCCAGTCCTCGAAAAATCCCTCTTTGGATCTTTCCTTCAGCTAGGCTTCTTCCTCCTGCTGTCAATTCCACTCTTCATATTTTCATGGTTTTCTCGATAAAGTTTATGACTTCATGTATTATTATTATTATTATTATTATTATTATTATTATTATTATTATTATTCCTTGAGAATTTTTCACATCAGTTTTAACTGATGGTCTTTCCCTAGAGTCTGAGTGACAGCACGTCCCTTCAAGTCTCTAGGACTCTTCTCAGTATTCTAGCCGTTCTCAATAATGTAGTAACCCATAGATAGGACTCTATTAGATGTTTCAACCGCTTAAAACAACCATACAGTAGTTTTTCTTCCCATTTTTGTTTTCTAGTTTTTGTTGTTTTTCGGTTTGTCCTTATGTTGACATGGCTATTATTGGCTTCTCTAATAACTCTTTATAGGTTCATTTTAGTGTGTTTAAAGAGTCATTGAATTGTTGCATCTTCGTAATCTTCAACACTGGTGAGCCCTCTTATTCCTTTTCTTGACACATATAGTCTGTCTATGTCATCTCTCCAGTTCAAGTCCTCGTGGATTGTCGTTTCTTACCCTTTGATCTATTTGTTTGTATTGTCTATTTTAAGAATGATCCAGATTATCTTACATGAGGTACTGTCCAGGTTTCTAAATTCCTTTGATGAGATTTTTGTCGCAGACTTTGATTTCGAGAAGTTTTCTTGTTCTTCTGCGGTACACTATTTTATTTTTTCTTTTATCTCTGTTTGTTCGATAGTGAATGTAAAGGATAGTAATATGTAAAGGACCCACTAGACATCGACAACGTGAAACTCTAGGTTGTGAGTTTTATTCTGATTCCTTATTATCTTATTTCATAATTAAAATATATTGTGATACTGTTCTGGTTTTTCGTGCATAGAGCACTGTAAAGATTTTCCCGATTAAAAAGTTTTTATCGTAAATTAATTATAATTGTGAGTGTATATATATATATATATATATATATATATGCATAAACAATATTATATATATATTATATATAAACATATTATATATATACATAAACAATATATATATATATATATATATATTATATATACATAAGCAATATTATATATATATTATATATAAACATATTATATATATACATAAACAATATATATAAATATATATATATATATATATATATATTATATATATACATAAACAATATTATATATATATATATATTATATATAAACATATTATATATATACATAAACAATATATATATATATATATATATATATATATATATATATATATATATATATATTGTTTACGTATATATATAATATGTTTATATAATATTGTTTTACGATCAAAAAAATAAAAATAGAAAAAGGAAAATTATATGGTTTAACCCCCCTTTTTGTAAACTAGCAAATATAGATGTAGGTAAATATTTTTTGAGACTGATAGATAAACATTTTAAACAAGATAATATATTACATAAAATATTTAATAGGAAAACCTTGAAAATAAGTTATTCTTGCACTAAAAATATTTCTCAAATAATAAATAGTCATAATAATGAATTAATTAATAAATTTCATAACCGAGTAAATGATAATAATATTAATAGTAAAAAAATAGAATGTAATTGTAAATCTCGAAGTGATTGTCCAATGGATGGTTTGTGTAATTTAGATAACGCAGTATATCAAGCTATTATTCATCCAAAAGAGGACATAAGTGATAAGAAATATTATATTGGCGTTTCATCTACTAATTTTAAAATTAGGTTCGGAAATCATAAATATTCCTTCTCCCATGAGCATAAAAAAAATCAAACTACTCTATCAAAACATTATTGGGGATTAAAAATAAAGGGTTAACCCCTGACATTCAATGGTCCATATTGGAAAGATCTAGTACCCCAAAATCTTTCGATAGTAGGTGCAATCTGTGTCTTGAAGAAAAGATCCACATTTTGCTTTTTCCTGAGCCAAAAATATTATTAAATAAGAGAAATGAACTAATAGCTAGGTGTAGACATAGGGCCAAATTTAAACTATAAATAATTAAACAAATAAAGCTTTTTTTAAAAAAAAAGCATAAAGTTATTTCGAGAATTAGAGTTAATTTTGAGAATAAATAAAAGAAATTGTTAGATAGAAAATTGTGAAAAAGCATATAATACATATGTACTATGCATAAAAAATGTAACTGATTAATGCCTTCTCAATATTTTTGAAATTTTAAAATATTTAAGTAAATTAAATATTTGTTTTTGTTTTAATATATCTATTACTGCATCTTTACGTGAGATTATTAATTAAAATTTAAATCTAATTAAAAATATCTGTAATTTAAGTCTAAATGTAAATTTAAAAAAAAAAAATTAAGTTTTAAAAAATTTTTTAAAAACAAATTTACTACATTGCCAACCGAAATTTTGAATTTAAAACGGAAGTGGGTTTAATGAAGAAGTAACTCTTCACCCCTCTTCTATCCCCTCCCACTCATATATCCCCTCCCACTCATCTATCCCCTCCCACTCTTATGTGTCTATTCTAGTTTTTTTATCAAAAAGATCTGAAGAAGTCCTGTTAATTCTTTTTTCGTGTTTTTGAAAATTTAAAAAATGCGTAACAGGATGGAAATAAATTTATAATCCTTTGTGATTGGTTTCGTTGTTTTTTCTTAAAGATATAATATATATATATATATATATATATATATATATATATATATATATATATATACATAAACAATATTATATATATATATTATATATAAACATATATATATATACATAAAATATATATACATAATATATATATATATATATATATATATATATATATATATATATATATATATATATATATATATTTGAATGGGTGTATGTATGTTTACTTATCAATATAGCATACAGATGATGGACAAAAGCGCTTATAATGCTACTCTTACCCGTTCATCATGTATTTTTATGAGGATCGCAATACTGGCGTCTAATCCATTAGATGTTAATTATAAGTTGATTTTAAGCAACGGTTTTTCGTGTTCTCTATCTAGCACTCAAACTCAAGACTGTGATTAGTGATTTCAGCATACCGTCTAATATAACAGCAATCACCCAAAATAAAATAGCTATAATCACCGAAAATTATAATGCCATATATGTCCGCAAACATAAGAAAAACACTCTCTCACTCTCACACACACACAGACACACACACACACACACACACACACACACACACACACACACACACACACACACACATATATATATATATATATATATATATATATTGGCAGCATTTCTTCATTAATACAAATTTCTTTGAACATAATAGACATTTTTGGTCTTAATATTTTCTTCATTCTTTCATATTGTCGTATTGATTTTATAGTATTCGGCGGGAATTGATTTATGTATTTTCCCTCATTGTTTATATTCCAAGTACTTTCTGCCCGACTTTGTAACATCATCAGGGGAGGATCTATTACAAAATGATGTAACTTTTGTATGTACATTAATACTTTGTAAGAAGAAGAGCATCAGGGGCGTTGCAGGGTGTAGCGTTTACTTTTAAAATTGTTCTATAAATAGTGTCAGTAGCTAAAGACATTTAAGTACATTAACACTGGTTTGAAAATTAATTCTATTGAGTTTGGGTTGGATGTTTCTAATGTATAGTGCTTCGAGAATCTGTAGTTTTTGTTTGTAATTTTGATGTTCTAATATTGTTGTGTTTTCGGTGAGAATTTTTCGTAATTCTGTTGCTGGGCATGAATGTTTATTAAATGCTGTGCAATGGAACTTGTATCAGAAAGGTGCATTGCAAGTCTCCTCGATAGGCTAGTTGAGGTTAAACCAACATATATATCATTATTTTCAGAGATACAATCTCCTAAAGGACATTTAAATTGATATATAACGTTGGTTTTTTGCAAAACTCCAATCGAAGGAGAGGAATTATTTTTAATGACTAAGTTGGAGGTTTTAAATTTATTTTAGTTTATAAAAAGTTTTTATTTTTTTTTATTAGGATCAGGTGGGAGTATGTTTCTATGAATATATATATATATATGTGTGTGTGTGTGGATGTTCTCAGAGAATAAAGCAATTTCTCATTCAGCTTGCAATTTATTAATAATAGTGTTGCGTTAGTGTTTGTACTCTCTTTAATCAATGTAATTTCGAAAGTGGGACTCTTATCAATATAATAGAGTACTTCTTATTTATTCAAAGTACAAATTTGATAGGTTGTATGTGACTTGACATGGTATTTAAGGCCCTCCGAATGTTGCCTGTAATCGACTCCCTTTAATTTTAAAAGAAAGAGAAAAAAAATGGAAAAAATGGAAAAATAAAGGTGAAAGAAAAACAGAACAAAGAAAGTAAGATAGGATGCAGAAGTAAATAAAGGATATAAAAACGTTGCAGAAATAAACGAAACAATCAAAAGAAAGAAAAAAAAAGAAAGAAAAACAAACCGAAAGAAAGAAAGAAAACGGCAGAAAAAAAGAAAGAAAGGAAGATATGAAATAAATAAGGAAGAAAGAAAGGAAGAAAGTGTTGTGTTCTGGTTAGTGAACACAAGTAGTAGTAATAAATAGACAAATCACAAGACGTGAGGAAATAGTTATATTTTCAGGAAAGAGTATTAACAAGAGAGAGACGTTTAGTAGTAGGAACATAAGATTAGTGATAGAGTAAGGATATACTTCAACAATAGGAAACGCTCTTCAGACTCATAGACGGAGACTGACCGTAGACTGATCTCGGACTGATGTCTGTCGGGGTATTTGTTGGCCGCCCCACCTTAAAGGCAAGTGTGGCACAAGGCCTTTTTTTCGGTGGGTCCGGGCGCAGGGCCATAGCACACACGCGCCCGGCATTTCCCAAAAATGCCTACGGTCCCGTCGGCATTCCCCTTTTAGGGGCGCCTCAGGCTCCGGGAGAGGAACCCAACCTCCCCGAAGGGAGTAAAAGCCTGGGGGGAAGGCCCCCTGAGGCCGAAGGAACCCCCCCCCAGGCACCGAGATATTCGGCCAGATCCGCGCCCCGACGGTACGGCTGGCCAAAGTGCTACCCAGCACCCGGAGAAGTCCAGACCGAGAGCAATCTGTCGCCAGACTGATGTCTTTCGGGGTATTTGTTGATCGCCCCACCCAACGGGCAAGTGTGGCACAAGGCTTTTTTTATGGTGGGTCCGGGCGCAGGGCCGTAGCCCACACGCGCCCGGCATTTTCCAAGAATGCCTACGGCCCCGTCGGCATTCCACTTTTTAGGGGCGCCTCAGACGCCGGGCGATGAACCCAACCTCCCCGAAGAGAGTAAAAGCCCGGGGGGAAGGCCCTCTGAGGCCGAAGGATAAAACTCCCCCCAGGCACCGAGACACACTCGGCCAGATCCGCGCCCCGACGGCACGGCTGGCCAGCACCTGGAGAGGTCCAGACCGAGAGCAATCTGTTGCCAGACTGATTTCCTTTATTTCTTGTATATGATACAAGAAGGCACAAGGCCTTATGGTTTTGGAGGGAGGGGAAGGGAGCGGTCTTGCTTTAACTATATTTTCTAAGGGAACCTAGCTAGCCACATTCGCCGACCCGCCAGACTGATTTCTGCCGGGGTATTTGTCGACCGCCCCACCTTACGGGCAAGTATTGCACAAGGCCTATTTTTAGGTGGGACCGGGCGCAGGGCCGTAGCCCACACGCGCCCGGAGTTGCCAAAAATGCCTACGGCCCCTTCGGCATTCCCCTTATTAGGGGCGCCTCAGGCGCCGGGCGATAAACCAAACCTCCCCGAAGGGAGTAAAAGCCTGGGGGGAAGGCCCCCTGAGGCCGCAGGAAATACTCCCCAGGCACCGAGACACACTCGGCCAGATCCGTGCCCCGACAGCACGGCCGGCCAAAGTGCTACCCAGCACCCGGAGAGGTCCAGACCGAGAGCAGTCTGTCACCAGACTGATTTCTGCTGGCCTTCTCTGGCATTAGAGCTACTGCCATATATAGGAGATGGCCTAGCTCATTATGCTGAAAAGGTAGGTGATACCCAACTGAGAGTTACATGGATAGAGAGGAAAAGAGAATAAAAGTAATGCTAAAATAATGCTAAAAATACCGAAAAAGTAGGTAAAAGGAGAAAAAAAAAATAATAAAACGAGACAAAAAAATTAATCACGATGAAAAATAATTAAACAAAGAAAAAAATACTCGTACCATGTGTAAAGAAAGAAAGCGAAAGAAAAAAAAAAGAAAAAAAAAAAAAGAAAAGCATATTAGACATAAACAAATAAAATATTTAAGCAAACCTCTTAATATGAACATTAGAAATCACATTAATCATAGTTAAACACTATTTTTATAATTTCGAAAAGGGTAAAATGATGAAAAATGCTAATTATAGATAACTTCCCTTATTTATTCGTTTGCAATTAAAGTGTAAATTCTATAAATAGTAAGTGACTTGACACGGAGGTTAATACCCAATGCTGTCTTTAATAAAACTCTTACGAAAGAATTATTTTACTATAATTATAAAACTGCAATTCAAGTTGAATTTTACCCAGCGTAAACGGGTACTTCATCTAGTTGCAATATGTTAATATAATACTTAAGAAAATTATTTTTATTCCAAGAACCTTGTACTGATCACAAATGGTTTGCATACCTACATTTGAACATTCTAAAAAATTGATAACTGTCCAATATTTTTTGTGTTACTGTATCTAAATGTCATTCAAACTATTCAGATTGTAGTCTGCAATTTTTGTTTTTACATGAATTCATTAAAATATTTGATTAGAAATATGCTAATCGCCAATTTAAATCATGTTTGAAACTTGTTCTTTGGTTAATATCGAGAAATACAAACGAACATTTTATTCAGCATTGTAAAATGAAGAAATTCAAACTAATTTTCATTTTATTTTTCTCTTTATGTTTGCATTTTCTATTCTTCCCAATGGCAAATTAATTACTATTTTCAACGAAATACAAAATACGAATGTTGATTGATAACTCATCTCCCTTTACTGTGTGGCGTCATTAATTGTAGTGTAGTATATAAAATCCTATTAAAACACGCTAAACGTCTGCTTGACGACAATCAGTAATAACGTTCATTAATCACGAGTACTACGTCCGGGTTATGTATACAGCAGCGATCATTGATAACATTTCTAACACCAGAAATAAGCGTACAGATGCGTGAAAGTAATGAAGTTTGTAATTATGTGACCCTGGAAAAAATAATCTATAGAATATCCTCACTCAGATTCTCTGATAAGAAACAAATTATATTATTCTGATCACATTGTTGTAAAGATTATATCGTCTAAATGCTTGCCGTCATGAGCTATACACTCCGGAAGCCACACCCTGAAGTTTTCCAGCATTCACCTCGTCATTATAACTGATATTACAGCGATTTCTTGTCTAATAAAATCTTTCAGCTGGGCAGTAGTCTGCGGTCTACGTTTAAAGACTTGAACCTTCCGGTATTCCCCAAAGAAATAATCACAGGAAAGGAAATTTGGCGAGCCGGCTACGTGATGTCACTATGTAGTAAGAGGAGTTTTAACCATTAAATGACGACGTTCGCCGTTTCACGCCATAATAGCAGCTGAAATGACATTGTTGCTGCTATTAAAATACATACCTGTCACCTACTCAAACAGTACTAGCGTCCGTGAGGTGGTATTCTTAAACCCAGGAGATTTTTAAATCCTCGTCTTCGTTGGTATTTAAATCTTTTACTATCTTTCTTATTTATCTTCCTTCTGTCTATGCAACCCCTTCTTCTCTTTCTCAGTCTTTCTTTCTCTTTCCCTTTCCCTTTTCTCTCTCTCACTCTTTCATTCTTTCTTGCTTTATTTTTTCTTCTTTCTTTTCTTTACTTTCTTTTATCTTTTTTGTCATTTTTTCACTGTCTCTAACTTGCTCTTTTCGACATTAACGTACACCATGACCGACTCTTAAACTAGATCAAATGAAGTACATTTCACATTTCCCATTTCCTTGTGGATTTTTCTCGCTTCCTTCAGGACAAAAACTCATGCGGATAACTTTTTTCCAGGGGGGAGGAAGGAAGGTGCGCAGTGGGAATCATTTGAAGAGAATTTCTTCGAAAGTTAATAACAATTAATTCAGAAAGGTAGGACGCCCTGTGAGCACTTGATCAATACACTTGTAATATGGAGTCTGAAAAGAAAATTCTTTTTGCATTTTGATAACATAAAATTACATTGCAGACAATAAACAGTGAAAACGATAAATTGGAAATTCATATTTGTTGTATAGCCTCCACAAAGTCCAAGTTTGGACCCATCAGACTTCTGGCTCTTCCTGAAATTCAAAGAAACGTTAAAAGATTGACATTCTTCATCTGATACAAAAGTTAAAGTTACTGCTTTCAAATAAAAAATAAACTGGAAACTTTCTTCATGGGCAAAATGAAAACGTTGATACGATGTGTGTTTAAAAAGTATCGAGACTGAAGCTTTATTTACCGAGACATAATTAGATTAATAAACGAAACGTTAATTTTTTTCAAAATAGTCCTCTTGGCATTTAACACAATTATTCCTGCAAGTATTCGATTGGTCGAAGAAACTCTGAAATTCCTCTTTTAATATGGTGTGAAAAAGTATTGTCGTGGTTCATTTAATGTCTCATCAGTTCTTACCATTACAAAAGTTCTTACTGGGCTTCAGCTGCTGCGTTAATTACCTGTAACTACTGGTGTGAGGGGATGAAGCAGACTTCTGCTTTTTTCAGTGGCATTAACGTGAAGTTGACTCAGTCGAAATTTGAACTATTTCGGGAGCCACAGAGGGCTGAAAACAACTATGTGCGCTATTGAGAGATTCTGAGATTAAAAATATATCCATTGCTAAAAATCTCATTATATATATACAGCCATTACTTGGTTTGATTTGGTTTGGTTCGGTTTCATGGCATATCAACCATTCTAGGTTATTTAATGCAAAATCCTTTACAGATATATATATATATATATATATATATATATATATATATATATATATATCAAATATATGATTTCTCAACACATTTTGTAGATAAAATTTTTAAACGAACCTGATCTCATTTTTTTTACACAGTTAAATGGTTTCACTTATTTCTATCCAATACAAATAATTCTATTTACAGGGTGGAACGATAAAATTGTCGCCCTAGAAAAGACGACATGGTTTCATTTCCGTTTAATGAAAACAGGTTTTCTTTTTTTTGTTGCAGACCATCAACTAGTTGGCCAGTTGTGTACAAATCCCAAGAGCGATAGGAGCCTTCTATTATGTCTGAAAGTGACACAATGTTCAACGAGCGAGATTGGAGATGCGCCGCTGTACAACTCATGCTCTCTACGGATCCAAGTTATGACAACAGGACCATTGCCAGTACCCTCAAAATGCAAATCCGGACGGTTCAACGCTTGAGGGCACAGCTCAACGCATCAGACGACCCTTCGGACGGCTACGGTTATGGTCTTTGGTGTGGTTTCAAGTGAGGGCCGCATCATGCCACCTCACATCTTCGAAGTCGGTTTGAAAATCAACGTCAAAGTGTACCTGGATGTGCTGAAGAGTGTGGTGATCCCCTGGTGCAATCAGGTGGCCGGTGGCAGACCCTGCGTGTGGCAGCAGAACTCGACGCCGGCCCATAAGTCCAAAGAGACCCAAACTTGGCTTCAGAAGGAGTGCTACGACTTTGTACCCTTCTCTCACTGGCCCCCTTCCTCCCCCGACCTGAACCCGCTGGACTTCTTCGTTTGGTCATACGTCGAGAACATCACCAACATGACCTCCCACAACAACAAAGCCAGCCTGATCGCTGCCATCCGCCGAGTATTCGCCGAGCTCCCACCGGCGCTTGTGGAAAAGGCATGCTCCCAGTTCCGGATCCGTATTGAAGCGGTGATTCAGGCTGAAGGCAGTTATATTGACTAGATGTCAGCTTTACCACATAATCAAGTTACCTGAATTGATTTTTCAATAAAAGTTTTAAAATAAAACTTTAGTGTTGTTTTCTTTAGGACGACAATTTTATCGTTCCACTCTGTACTATTAATCTTGGTTTGCACATATTTTAAAGTTTTCAAGTTTTGCTATGGAAATTTACTAAGCTTTTTGCTTAGATGTGGCACAAGGCCATATGAAAGGGGCACCCAATGAGACTCGAACTCACTCGTGTAGGTTTACTAGTCAAGCTTGCTAACCATTACACCACCACAGGCGCCTTTTTCGAGTTTTGCTATGTATCATTAACAATTCAATTAAATATCAGTCATTTGTTTATAGAGAGTTAGATGATCAAACAGTTCTATTTCAAACAATTCAGTTTAGCATAAATCATTTATTTGCATTCAGTTTAAATGTCAAAGTACACAGTTTAAATATTAAACAGTTCAATTTGACCTATAGATGGGACCCTATTAGATGCAATCACTCCGAGCTAGATTGGGTCTGAGAGTGATGGCAATGAAAGAGTATCCCACATTCTTCAAAGCCCCAGCACTATTAGAGCTTTACCATCATATTATTTAGTGTCATATTCAGGACGCTCATTGGGGAAGTCTTACCCATCTACAGAGATGTAGTCGGTATATTCTGCAATCTCAGCCGACTGGGCGATACATTCATTATTAAAATTCTCATTACCGGTCCATTGGCCCAGTGGGTAGAGTGTTCACCAATCCCAGGTCGAGTCATACTGAAAACTCAAAAAAATGACACTTGACGCCCCCCTTGCTTAACAGTCAGCATTAAAAAGTAGAGATCAAGGGTAAAGTGGAGCAATCAAGGAAAAGGAGTAGAGCCCTACCCTACACCTCGATTTAGTAGCTAATGAAAAGGGAACCTTCAAGTCGCTCTACAGCCGCCAACTTAACTTTATATATATGATGAAGATAACTGGAAAGATGGATAAATCAGGCACTTACAAAGGATTTAGTAGTAATATTTCATTCTCATCATCTTGTCAGAGTCACCACAATCTACCTTTTCGCTATATATCTATCTATATATATATATATAAACCTAACTCCGTTTAATGGGACATCGTAGCAAGATTTTTTTTATTAGTGCGCTCTATTTCAGTGCTCTTAGAGAATAAAGCAATTTCCAGTCCAATATACGTATGCATAATACTTGGAGGCGCTCGTACAGTAACGGTTATCGTCGTAGGGAATGAACTCGGGAATATGTGTTCAAAATATGGATGAGGCAATACGCGTTTCACTTCGCGCATGGATCCATTACATCCATGCTTCTTCAGCAGTGTTTAGCATATCTGGTTTGTCTTACTTGGATGATTTGTGAGATGGAAGGCAAGTGGCCGTACATTAGCTGTTTTGTTGGGTGCTGCTTCTATGATTTATTCAAAACATTCCGTAGCATTCTCGTTCAGTTATCAAGATTTTCATTTGAATCCAAGTGGTGCAACCATCCAGTAGTACCGATACGGCTACAACTTTGAAGTATTCTCGTTTTATCATATCGGAGAGATCAGATTTTTATATGACCGATAACTTATCAAGAGTTGCCCATGCTTATCTTATGCGTATGCTGACATCGCTTTCTGTAGATGAGATATTACAACCGTGGAATGTGGTAAGCATATTAGAAATTACATTCTCAGATCAGTATCAAATCCTGTGTATATATCATCATCATCATGTCCTGCTGCTAGCATGGATTTCTTTGACTCTCACTTGCTATTCGTCTCTATCATCCATCGCTTCCGGCTAAGTCCTAGCCTACTTCTTGTGTTCGAAAAGAGCTGTTGTAGATAGCTTCTATTTGGTCGTCCAACTCTTGCACGTCCGTGTGAAGGGGTCCATAGGAGAACATCGCTAATAAGTTCGTTCTTTTTTCTTCCGCAGGGTCCCTCATGTCTTGTCCATCTTATTTGGATGGTTTTAATGATGGGAGGTTTGTGGCCATACAGCTGCTGCTTTGTTGGATGTTTATTCCAGGATTTGTTTAATATGACTCGTAGCATTCTTATACAATTCCTATCGTGTTTTTCTCTATACGCTTAGTCAGCGTCCATGTGGTGCATACATCGACACGACCGCTGCTTGGAAGTAAATAGTTTATTGGTAACTGTATTTTTTATTCTATTCTTAGAGCTCATTTGTTTGCTCACAGTTAAATGCTTTCAAGTATTGCTTTTTAACATTAATAATTCTATTTATCAAGTGTTACTATGTTGCATTAAAAATTTGTACACAGCTCTGATTTCGACAAATAATAGTGATAATCCTTAGAAAATGATTGAACAGTTCCATTTGACCCATAGATGGGACTCTAACAGGTAGTGAAGCTGGTTGTAATGGCAATGAAGGGGTACTCCCCATCATTGGAATGTGTTTACAAAAATGTTGATATCGAATATATTAACTCAAAATATTTCTTTACTGACCGGCAGAATCTCTGAGCAACCCTCCCAATATTAAAGGGCAGTGAAATCCTAAATAGCGTTTACCTCGCAGCCACGTGTTTATGTGCTCACCTTTTAGAATAAAAATACTTATAGTTGTCGTTTTGATAATAACAAAAATTCTGATGATGCTGTTCCAGCTGGTTGTGGTTATGGTGGATGTGGGGGTGGAAATATGAGGATTGTGCAAATCATAATAAAAACAATAAAAATAACATAAAATGATTATAATGATAATGATTATATTGGTAAAAATGATTAGTGCTTTCGTGAAATGCGAAATTACAAGTTTTGGATCCCACAAGACACCAACTGTACGGCCAACCTGCCCCTATCACGAAAACTATTCAAGTTAGACGAACCAGACATGCAGGACACTGCTGGAGAAGCAGAGATGAACTCATAAGAGATGTACTCTTATGGATCCCCACACATGGCCGCGCAAAAGCAGGGCGAACCAGCTCGAACGTACATTCAGCAGCTATGTGAGGATACAGGATGTTGTCCTGAAGACCCTACCTAGGGCGATGAACGATAGGGAGGAGTGGCGAGAGAGGGTCAGGGATGTCCGTGCTACCAGCACGATATGATGATGATGATAATTCAGTGCTAACGAAGGATATTCTTACATTCATCTCTTCCATTCTCTCTCTCTCTCTCTATCCCTTTCGATTTCTACTTTTATCTCTCTGTCTCTGTTTCTGTCTCTTTCTTATTCCTATCCCTTTTGGTCTTCTTTCTTTCTCTATCTCTTGCTCTCTCTCTCTCTCTCTCTCTCTCTCTCTCCATTTTTCATCCTTTCTCTACTTCAGTCGCTAGTCTTCTTTCTATATATATATTTCTCACTCACTCCATCTCTTCAGATTTCTACTCTTTTCTTTATTTCACACACTCTCTCTCTTTCTCTCTCTCTTATTCCTTTCTCATTGTCTTCTTTCTTTCTCTATTTTTAGCCCTCTCTCCCTTTTTCCTCCTGTCTTTACTTCAATCACTAGTCTGTCTGTCTGTCTCTCTTTCCACCCCTTTCGATTTCTACTCTTTTCTTTATCTCTCTCTTTCTCACTCTCTTTCTCATTCCTCTTCCTTTCTTTCTCAATCTCTGGTCCTCTGTCTCCCTTTTTCATCCTTTCTCTACTTCAGTCGCTCGTCTTCTCTCTCTCTCTCTCTCTCTCTCTCTCTCTCTCTCTCTCTCTCTCTGTGTATCAATCCCTTTCGATTTCTACACTTTTCTTTATCTAACTCACTCTCTCTATCTTTCGATACATACTCTTGTCTTTATCTAACTCTTTTTCTCTCTCGCTTTCTCATTCCTCTCCGTTTTGGTCTTCTTTCTTTCTCCATCTCTAGTCCTCTCTCTCCCTTTTTCATCCTTTCTTTACTTCAGTCACTAGTCTTCTCTCTTTCTCTCCCCATCCCTTCCGATTTCTACTCTTTTCTTCATCTAACTCTCTCTTTCTCGCTCTCTCTCTCTCTCCCTTTCGATTCTTACTCTTTTCTTCATCTAACTCTTTCTTTTTCGCTTTCTTTCTCATTCCCCCCCCACTTTCAGTTTCCACTTTCATTTTTCTTTTTCTATCTCTAGTCCCCTCCCCTCTCCCCTTTTATTCCCCCCCCACCTCAGTCGCTGCTCTTCTCTCTCTTTCTCAGTTTCCATCCTTTAGTCCCTACACTTCTCTCTCTCTTTCTTTCATATTCTGCTTACCTTTCAGTCTCTTATCACCTCTTTTTTTCTCTATATCTAATCGTTTCTCTTTCTCATGGTTCCTCTCTCACAGTCAAAAACCTTTCTCTCTCTCTCTTTCTTACTCTCTCTTTCTCTCTCTTATTTTATTTTCATTTCGGTTGGAACTTTCTCTTTCTGTCTTTCATTTTTCTCTCATTTTCTCATTCTTTCTCCCTTTTGATCTCTAATTTCTTTTTTCCCTCATCTTCCCACCTTTCGGTCTGTACTTTCCTTCTTTTTCCTCTGTCTCTTTCAATCGCTTTCTATCTCTCTTTTGGTCACTACCTTTCTCTTTGTTTCTCTCTTTCACATTCTTATTTTTTAGACTATACTCTTCTCTTCCTTTCTCTCTCTCTTTATTTCTCCCCCTCCCTCTCTCTTTCTCTAATATATATATATATATATATTACATTTTAATTCTTCATAAACACTGACACAACCGAAATCATTAATTAAAAAAAATATTCTCTTTCGGTTTTATAGACTGATTTTTGTCTTTAATATTTTTTCAAGCTAAAAAAAAGAAAGCAAGGAAAAAAAGCAAAAAATAGAAAAAAGAAGAAGAAAAAATCAAAGAAAAAAGAAAAAGAAAAAAAAAAAAGAAAAATATCAAAATGATAGATGAAAGAAAAAAGAAAAAAGAAAAGAAAAAAGATCAAAAAAGAAAAAAGAACGGAAAAGAAAAAAAGAAAAAAAAAAAAAAAAAAGGAAAAAGATAAAATTAAAAAAAAGAAAAGAAAGAAAAAGAAAAAAAAGATACTTGAAAAAAAGTCTGATAGCTTAACTTGTTACGAAATGTACTACACTTTAAATAAACAATTCCTTATGATGGCTTAAGGGGCACAACAAGACGGGATTGATAACAAATTATTAAAATTTGATAAAATTTAATAAAATTTATCTGTCATTTTTTCTGTTCACACACACACACACACACACATATATATTATAGTCGTCCATAGTCGAGGGTGACCCGAAGGCTCCCTTTTCGATAG
>CAUZXS010006690.1:177500-219679 GCA_963585895.1 Sepioteuthis lessoniana | reverse complement strand
CATCACAATTCTTCAGTGTGGTAGGAAACATAAGATACTTCAAACTCGCTGACTTTACGTCCGTCGGATATCTTACCCTAGAGATATTGTCATTTTCAGCGTAAGCGAAATGATTTTTTACGTATATAGTTATTAACATATACGTAATCGGCTATCGGCATGTGGCCTCCAGTAATTCCCCACTGGAGTGCTCAACCCACGGCGTGAGAGAGCATATTAATTGTTATCCTCAGACAGACTGCTTCGTTGAATCACGAATGTACACACACACACACACACACACACACACATACATACATATATATATATATATATATATATATATATATATATATATATATATATATTAGGCCAGCTCAATAATTAACAGGCTTCAGGTTTATCGTCACGTTATCATGAAAATACATACCATGTTGATCAATTTCTCCTGGGTAGTTAGAATCTCAAAAATGTGTAAATGATTATGTGTACAAAATCTAAATAAATTGCTATTCGGGCACATGTGAGTTATGATTTTACCAGGGATATTACTCAATTTTTTTTCCAAACTTGAACAGATTTTATATTTTGTTTAGCTGTTTGGTTTCCTTTCGTTTTCCTTGTCTCGCCAAACTTTTGTCACATGAATTGTAATTACCACTACAAGTTAAGAAAACTTTTATTTTTATCATTTTCTCCTTTACATTAAAAAAAAAAAGAAAGTTTCCCAATGTTTTGGTTAATGCTTTTTCTAACAGGCTC
The DNA here is from genome assembly GCA_963585895.1 of Sepioteuthis lessoniana. Lineage (NCBI taxonomy): Eukaryota > Metazoa > Mollusca > Cephalopoda > Myopsida > Loliginidae > Sepioteuthis > Sepioteuthis lessoniana. The sequence continues at coordinate 218,938 of CAUZXS010006690.1, read as the reverse complement.
TCATATCATTGCGCAGGGGTAGGGTGTAATATCACTTTGTTACTTCCTTCTCAATAACTCGTCACCGATTTACTTCAACGCGCTGGTCGTTCAGTGCAAATTGAATTCTAAAAAAGCACTGATTGGAATGATGAAATCCCGAAATAACCAGTGAAGATTTTTTAAGTGTCCGATTCAATGTGTGAAAAACAAATTCAGTGGCCATTATGAGACATTCGTCATTCGTCACTCTTTTTTTTTTTTATTTCGGTTCTAAATTTTTATTTCACATTTTTAGATAATACATTTTTATAACATATTTTTAGTATCTTATTAAAGTTAACATGATATTTTTCTTAAACTTCCTTCCTTCCTTTTCATTCATCCGCTTTTATACGTTTTTCCATGGTTTTTTTGTTTTTGCTTTTTCTCTCAATTTAAAATGTTTTTTCGATTATTTTTAAAGCTTTTATACTGTTTTTCTTTTTTATTTCATTATTTTTCGGCGATTTGCAATCCTTTCTTTTATTTTCTTAACTTCTTTTTTCCTTTCTTTCATTTTTTTTCAACTTCTTTCTTTCTTTATTTTATTCTTTTTTTGTACAATCTATTTCTATCTTTGATTCATTCATTATTTTTTACTATTTCTTCCTTTCGTCCTTTCTTTCATTCTTTTTGGTACATTATTCTTCTTTCCTCTTTTTCTTTCATTAATTTTTGTACAATTTGTCCTCCCATTCGGCATTGGTTTCATTCATTTTTTTAATAATTTCTTTCTTTCTTTCTTTCTTTCTTTCTTTCTTTTATTTTCGAGAAATGTCTCTCTTCCTTCGTTCCTTTTATTCATTCATTTAATTTTTTACAATTTATTTCTTCTTTGCTTTCATTTTTCTACAATTTATTCTCTATACTTTCTCTCTTTGTTTCATTCTTTTTACACAGATTATTTCTATCTTTCTTTCATCTATTTTACGTAATCTAATTTTCCTTCCATTCTTTGATTCACTATTTGTACAATTACTTGCTTTTCTTTATTCATTTATTTTTGTCGAGTTTGTGTTGTTCTTTCATTGTTCTTCTTCTTTATTTATTTGTTTAATTCGTTTTTATCCTTCATCCATTTGTGAACTGTTTTCTTAATCTTTTTATTTTTTCTCTTTTCACCTTTCTTTCTTTCTTTCTTTCTTTCAGTTTTGCACAATTTTTTTCTTTTCTTTTTTTCTTCTTCACTTACTTTCGTTTGTAAGTTTTTGTTTTTCTTCCTTCTTTTTTCATCTGTTTTTTCCTTTCTCTCTGTTTTTGCATTATCTTTCTTTCATTTGTAAGTTTTTTTTTTATGTGATTTTCTTCACTTATTTGCGTCTATTTCTTTTTTTAACTCTTATTTTTTCTTTCATTTTATTTTATATATTTTTCTTTCTTTCTTCCAGTTTTTGTCCGGTTACCTTTTTTGTATTTAATATCTTTTTGTACGTTTTTTTTTTTTTAATCGTTACATTTCTTTCTTTCTTTCTTTCTTTCTTTCTTTCTTTCTTTCTTTCTTTCTTATTTATTAAATTCTTTCTCCTGCCTTTTATTTGAGTTTGGATATTTTGTTTTAATTTTTCTCGTTTAACGTTTTCCTCTATTTTTCTTTTTTTATTTCTTTCTTTTTGTGGTACGGTTTTCTTCTTTATATATATATCCCTCTTCCTGTCGTTCTCTATGTCCTTTTTTGTTTTATTTTGTGTGTTCGTTTGTTTCTTTCTTTCTTTCTTTCTTTCTTTCTTTCGTTAATTCTTTCTTTTCTGTGGGACTGTTTTCTGCTCTCTCACTCTGTCTGTCTCTCTCTATATATATATTTATATATTCTTTGATTTTTTCTTTTCTTTCTTTCTTTCATTCATTCATTGATTCCTTCTTTTCTGCTGGGCTGTTTTATCCTCTCTCTTTATTTCTCTCCACTCCCCTCTTTCTTTCTTTCTTTTTTTCTATTTCAGTGTTAAATATTACACAGATTTATTTCCTATTTCTTAATTTTTTTCCTTACTTTCTGTTTTCTGAAGGATTTTTCTTTAGCTTTATTATATCTTTCATCTCTTGCAAATTTTCAGTCTTCTTGCCGATATCACTAGTCTCCTTTTTCATCATTGTCAAATGTTCGCCTTCACAAATGCTACACATTAAATTATTATTATTATTATTATTATTATTATTATTATTATTATTATTATTATTATTATTATTATTCACTCATTTGATCTTTTTACATCAGCGTTAGCCGATGGTTTTTCACTGGAGTCTGAGTAACAGCAAGTCTCCTAAGTCTTCAGGACTCTTCTTAGTATTCTGGCAGTTCTCAACAATGCTGTTTCCACTCGTCCGCCAACTTCCAAGTCCTCTAATCCCTTTAGTAATCCCTTAGTTACTGTTCCAAACGCACAATTTACAATTGGTGTAATCGTCACCTGCATGTTCCAAAGTTTTTTTAATTCCCTAGCAAGGTCAAGGTATTTATCCTTCTTTTCACATTCTTTCTGTTTTATCCTGTGGTCTGCCGGGACAGCACAGTCGACTATTTTGCAAGATCTCTTTTTTTTTGTTGATTATAAAAGATCTGGTCTTCTGGCCGGGATTAGGTGATCCGTGTGTATATCAATGTCCCATAGGAGTTTATGTGGGTAATTTTCTTGGATAGCTGCTGGGTTGTGCATATACCATTTGTTCGTATGGTCAATTTTAAATTTCTTACACATTTCCCAGTGGACCACCTTGCCCACCCAGTCGTGTCTTGTCTTATACTCCTTCTGGGCTAATTTGCTGCATTCGCTTATTACATGATTGATGGTTTCATCTCTGTCACCGCATAGCCTCCATTTGCTATTCTGTGGCGTATTATTATTATTATTATTATTATTATTATTATTATTATTTACTCCTCTAGAGTTTTTCACATCAGTATTAGCTGATGATTTTTCACTGGAGTTTGAGTGACAGCAAGTCTCCTCAAGTCTCCAGAACTCGTCTCAGTATTCTAGCCGTCCTCAGCAATGCTGTCGTTTGGATAGTTTCTACCCGTCCGCTGACTTCCAAGTCCTCCAGGACCTTTAATAATCCTTTAGTTACTGTGCCTAACGCACCAATCACAATTGGCACAATCGTTACTTTCATGTTCCACAGTTTTTTTCAATTCTCTAGCAAGGTCGAGGTACTTATCCTTCTTTTCACTTTCCTTCAGATTTATTCTGTGGTCAAAAAATTTGCAGATTCTCTTTCTTTTGTTGAATATTATGAGGTCTGGTCTTCTGGCCGGGATTAGGTGATCCGTTTGTATGTAAAGGAGTTTATGCGAGTCATTTTCTTGGACAGGCGCCGGGTTGTGCATATACCCTTTGTTTGTATGGTCGAATTAAAATTTCCTGCACATTTCCCAGTGGATTACCTTGCCGACCCAGTCGTGTCTCGCCTTGTACTCCTTCTGTGCTAATTTGCTGCATTCAGTATCATTATTATTATTAGTAGTAGTAGTACTAGTAGTAGTAGTTGTAGTAGAAGTATAGTATTTTTATTAGTATTATTACTATAGATGCTTGTTGTTACCGTCGTCGTCCTTATAATATTTGTTGCCGTTGATGTTGCTGTGTCTACTGTCCTTGTTGATTCTCTCCTGATTATGACAATAAACTTAATATATATCTTCATTGAGAGGAATCTAATTCTTATTTTTCTAATCATTACAAATTTTCGGCCCTGCTTTAGTCACGTCTTGCAAGTTTACTTTTTAAAATTTATATTCTTCTTTATATTCATTTATCGAACCTCTTGTCATGAACCTTTCTCGAATAGATTTGGTCATTGTTTTTTTCCTGACAATTTAGTCATTTAATTATTCATACCATTTTGACAGTTTTCACCCAATTCTAAGTGACAGCAAGTCCCCTCAGCTCCCTAGGACACAGCTTAATATTTTTGTTATTACATGTATTAGATGCAGTAATTAATCTCTTTTTGAAAGTAAACAGAATCGGTGATCAGAGTTCAAATACTTGATGAGACAATATGTGTTTAATTTTGTGTTAATTCACTTGATGAAGGCATGAATACATATTTACTTCCCCTCACCACAGATATAAGTAGATATTATGAAAGTCTTAGTTCTTTTGCCTTGATTTTTGTAATCAATCAAGAAGAATGAAAACTAAATGCAAAGTTTACTCTGCTTAAAAACTGACCTTGTGTCACTTCATACATGTAGCGGAGGGGCGGTGTCAGGTTTACGTGTACTTATCGAAGACATATAGAACATCTACCAAGCCTAGAACTTTCTATACGGTTGGTATGATTTGATTGACCAGCTTATAAATCATTACATTTAGACCAGGATCTCAATTACAACTTTTATGGATAATTTTTACATTTTTTTGTTGGTGGCGGTGGGGGTGGTAATCTCAGGCAATGTGGTAATTGGTGTGATACCCCACTTATTAATTTAACTGTCGTGGTTTTTATTGATGTTGATTACACTGTAATAATTATACTCTGGGCTCTCATTATATATATATATATATATATATATATATATATATATAAGAAATAGGCAGACAGAGAAATATATATATATATATATATATATATATAGTTTTCTTTGTGATATTAAATGCGATGTCTGCCTATTGCCAAATATGCACGTGCCCTTGTGTTGCGGTGTATTTGAACTCGGGAACTAGTCGGGCGGAAATATTGTTAATTGATTTCTAGGAACTTTTTTGGTGGGGCTGGGGAAAAGATGGGATGAAAATGGCTGGAGAGGAGAGGTGGAGAGAAGGAAGGAAGGAAAGAAGGAAGGAAGGAGAGAAGGAAGGAAGGAAGGAAATGTCGTAATCGAATCACAACATTAAAAAGATAAAAAAAGAGGAACATAAAAAGGAATCCAAAAGGAAATAAACTAAAGTTCTAAAAAAAAACACCAATAAATACTCAGATGTTATAAACACACACACACACACACACACACACACGCATATATATATATATATATATATATATATATATATATATATATATATATATCAGTAAAATGTTGCAAACAATGTTATTGCTACTAATAGATATCTAAAGAACATATACTTTTGTTATATGACTCAAGTGTCAATATCTTAATCCAATTCGTCAGCCCTTATTTTCTGATTGACTTAGTATTGATTTTGACGGCAATTCAACCCGTTTAGTCATATTTTATGCCTTCAGGTTAGGGAATATCGTTAATTCCTAATTTCTATGTTTTTTTAGATATTTTTCCACAGTCATATCATATTAAAAATACAAAGACATAATAATTTGCATACAATTGTATAGTTTGAGATTTTCCAATCTGATAGTCATATTCTTATGGTTTTAACTACTTATTTCTATATAGTAATATTTATTTGTTTGCATTGAATTATTTAGTTTTAATATACTAGCAAAAGTCCTTAATAAATAATTATCGGCAATACCTAGGCATCAAGTATTCCTATCTAAAACGAATAATGTTTAAATATATGTATTTAAGGGGCACTATAAGGCAATTACACCCCTGTTCCGTAAATTTAGTAAATTTCTAAAGGCAAATATATCTTTTCAAATTTTTATCGAATATCAAACACCAAATATTATAAAGAATTTTCGAAGCAGATCCCAACGCTATAAAGGAAATAGGTTTGTGTATATATATATATATATATATATATATATATATATATATATATATATATATATATATATATATACCGACCCCTCCGCTCGGGCAGGATATGATACAAGGTAAATTTTTAAAGCCGAGTTTAACAGGTTTGAATTCAGAGTTTTCCTTGCCCTAGAGTAGTTTCCTCACCAAGGCTGAAGAACCTAGTCAGCTCTACTATTTACCCATAGCTGGAGGGAGAATAATTGGATTCTTACCTTTCCCAAGGGTATTAGTGCAATGTGAAATGCAATCAGTCTCGTTCAGGATTTGAACTCCTATTGCTGTGTCCATTTCTTATATATATATATATATATATATATATATATATATATATATATATATTGAATAAAACATAGCCAGTCATCCATCCAGTCATATTTGATTGCTTCATACATATAGAGATCTGGAAAAAATGCAAAAAATCAGTTATAAATGAAAAAAACATTTTTCTGTTAATCGAAAATTTAGTTCAAACTCGACAATGAAGATTGACTGGCCAAATTCTTGTTAGTGTGTGAAAGAATTTTCAAATTACTTGGTGGATTTAATCACTTAGTGGGATAGTGGTTAATGTGTAGGACTGAGATATTTTAGTGAGTGAGGTCAAACTCTAGTCGTACCATTACATTCACTTTCAGACTAAAAACAATGGGAAATATGAGCCCCACTTACGCCCCAACAGTGGGTCAAATAGTACCTCAACTGTTCTTCTTCAAGGACGGTTTAGGATTACAGGGTGCGGAAGCAAAATGTGGAATTATTTTAAAACCTTTTTTAGACGCGTTAGTCCAATTTTTGGGGAAAAGAAAACACGATAAATCTAAATTTTCATGATTAGCTCTATTATTAAAACACTTTTTCAAATAAAAATTCAGCCCAATATAAAAGAGCAAGAAAAAAAACGACAAAGTATCTATGATTTGCTTAACGCTGAACCCAAGCCAAAATTTCTTTGTCTACCGTTTACAAAGCAAAGGAAAAAAATTCACAGAAAAAGAGTTTTTTTAAGGAAAAAAGGGTGTAGGGGACTAAACAAAAAACAAAAAGAAAGCTTTTTAACTGCTGTCGCTACGGCGATTGAGAAGGACCCTACAACCTCAATAAGAAAGTACGCTTATGAATTGAAAGTCCATGAGAAAACTGAGGACAGCAATTAAACAAGATTTAAGCCCAGACTTTAACCCCTAGATTATGCTATATGGGATTTATTAGAAAACAAAACAAATGCAACTTTCCATCCAAATATTTGTTCGTTAAAGACTTTGAGGGAATAGAATAAAATGTCTGAAGACTTCATTTTGAAAGAATGCAAGTCGTTTCAAAGGTGAGTTGATACAATAATTGAAAATTAATTACTGCCATATTGAGTAAATTTACTGTTTTGTGTCCGTCTTATTCTGATGTTTATTTTCTAAGATCAGAATTAATCTTGTTTTATAACAGAGTCGTTTATTATTATACTAAAATATTCTTAATTTTGCTTCTGCACTCTGTAGACGACCCGTGATGGTTGATATTCTATTAAATGAATTACTTCTAAAAAGTGGTTTTTGTTCAAATATTCATTCGCATTTCAACTAACAAGAGAAATGTGTTGTACCCTTTTGAAACAAGTGTTTAGAAATTTCAAACAATTTTCAAACAAATCCGTCGAACATATAAATGAGGGCCAAACAGGTACATCCACTTTGATCATTTCGGTTTAATAACAACAAATAATTAACTATATACGCACCATAACAGGTGTAATACGATGAATCATACTGAATATTAAAATTCTGTGACTTAATGAGTAGAGTGTTCGCCAATGATCCGGGAGACCTGGGTTCAATCGCAGGTCGAGGTATACCAGAAACTTTTAAAATTATACTCGATACCTACTTGCTTAACACTCAGCATTATAAGGTACGTATCAAGGGTAAAGTGGAGCAATCCAGAGAATCAAGTTGCGCCCTACCCTACACCTCGGTGTAGTAGCTATTGAAAAGGGAGCCTTCTGGTCTCCCTCGACTACGGTCGCCAATTTTATTTACAGGTTGTTTAAATACGAAAGCCTATATTAACACTATCTCCATTATCAGAAGTTGGACGCCAACAGAAGAGGTGAAGATGTCAAAGGATCTTTGAACGAATCTCGCTTCCAGTTACCCCCCGCCATACGCACACTCGTTTCTGCTGCAGGCCGACCAAAAATCAATTTCTCTATTTGGATTTCAAAACTCAACTTTTTAATTTAAAAATGATTACATTTTTATATATTCAGTGTTTTAATTACTTATTGCATCATAAACCCTTAGTTTTTTTCGCTGCTCCACAAGCTTTGACTTGTTTATTATCCATATTCTGCCTTCTTCGAAGTTATTTTCACGTGAGGTGTTAAAGCTGGTCACCACCAGTGCAGGCATTTGACCTTTGCAAGGCACTACACTTACATTCAAAATAATTAACTAACCTACACTTTAACCAAATAAATAAAAGTATTAATATAATCAACTAATTATCCGAATTATTTCACACCGGAAGTGCCTGTAGCGTAATGTTTATCATCGTAGGAAATGGACTCGGGGACACGAATTCAAACCCAGGATGTGTCTGACTACATTTCACCTATGGGAAAGGTATAAATAACATTGTAGACTGAGTTCTTCAGCGTTGGTTGGCAATCTAACCAAGAGAAAGAAAACTCTGACTCCAAATCTATTGAACTCTGCTTAAAAATTGACTTTGTGTCAACTCCTGCCCGTGCAAATGGGGTTGGTAAACAAATTCTAGAGATTCTCCACTGAATGCAATTTAGTACCATATCCAGGATACCTCTATTTGTAGGAAGGTGGAATCTTCCCAAAATTGCTGAGGGTGCAGTCAGAAAATTCAAGGGCTTGCCAACACGTAAGTGGTCTTCTCTTTATCATCAACAATTTTTACCTACCATACTTCCATAGGTGAGTCGTATACTGATTGATTGATTGATTGAGTTTAACGGGATGTTAAACCGCCAGGTGTTATTTTATGCCGAAATTTAAGGGAATTGAATCACATTGTACGTTCTTTCCTCGTTAGCTGGGACTGTAGAATACACCGACTGTTTCTCTACTGAAAGGTAAGACCTCCCCCTAAAGAGTGTCCTGAATATAAATCTAAACAATTTGATGGTGAGTTTACATTAATGCTTGAGCTTTGGGGAATTTGGAGTACTCCTTTATTGTCATCGCTCCCAGTTCCACTCAGGCCCGGAGTGGCATCACCTGATAAGGTCATATATAGTGGTCAAATAGAACTAAAATGTGTGATTGCACTAAACTGAATAGCTAGAAATAGAACTGTTTTGATATATAATCTAGGTACTTATGCTAAACTGAATTGTTTGAAATGGAACTGTTTTTGACAATGATACTGTACTTAAGCTAAACTGAACTTTTTGAAATAGAACTGTGTACTTATGCTAAATTGAGGATACTGGATGTTGTCCTGAAGAACTTCCTAGGGCGATGAACGATAGGGAGGAGTGGCGAAAGAGGGCCAGGGATATCCGTGCTACCAGTACGAGATGAGGATGATGAAATTGTTTAAAGTAGAACTGTTTATTTGTATAAAAATGGATTTGGCATTATATAACCTACCAAGGTTGATAAGCTATAAAACTAACCATTGTATGTTTATATTTGCATTTTCTGTGAAGTAGAGTTTTATGCACATGCATTGAATAACCCACGAAGATTATTATGCCATTAAAAAGCAAAGGAAAGAAAGCAAACCGAATGAGGATAATTTATATCTAATACAAATCTAATTTACTAATATATTAGACAATGCGAGGTGCTTTCACTCTGGATCAGTGTGATACTGGGGGTAATTGGATGATGGAATACTCCATACTCACCAGTACTCTGGACATTGAGCCTTACCATCAAATTCAGTTATGATTCACGCCTGGACACCTCTTTTTCGTAGGGGGTCGTATTATTCTGAAAGAGATACAGTTAGAATATTATTAACACCACTGATAGGATGAATAAATCTTCGAGTTAAAAAATACTTAGAAGAAAACACGGTCTTCATTGCATGAAAAATAAACAAAAAAAAAACAAACAAACAAACAAAAAAAAACAAAGAACAAGAAACTTTTTTTCTTCTGCTATAAGTTTCTGACGATTGAATACTTTGGTAAATCGGATCCTGCGGTGGGTATCAGAATAATCGGTAATTGCATCATTTTCAAGTGAACTAATCCCTCTTTACTGACAACAATAAATCCTCTTCCGTGAAACGCATTATGTAATAAGATTAAAATGGAGGCTTTAAGATAACACATATTTTGATCAACAGAATATTATTTTTACTTGTAACAAAACGCTTTATTCTACCTTACAAAATTTTATACAGTGCCCGCTACAACATGGAGATAATTGTAATGAACAGTCTCAGCATGGTACAAGCTATGATAGACTGGAAAAGTCTCAGATAGATAGATAGAGAGATAGATAGATATGAGCATTGTCAGATAGATAGATAGATAGATAGATATAAGCATTATCAGATAGATAGATAGATAGATATGAGCATTATCAGATAGATAGATATTGAGATAGATAAATACATAGATAGATATGAGCATTATCAGATAGATAGAGAGGGAGATAGATATGAGCATTGTCAGATAGATAGATAGATAGATAGATATGAGCATTATCAGATAGATATATAGATATGAGCATTATCAGATAGATAGATAGATAGATAGATATGAGCATTATCAGATAGATAAATATAGAGATAGATATGAGCATTATCAGATAGATAAATAGATAGATATGAGCATTATCAGATAGATAAATATAGAGATAGATATGAGCATTATCAGATAGATAAATATAGAGATAGATATGAGCATTATCAGATAGATAGATAGATATATTGTTGCGCCAAATGTGTTATGATTAAATAAAAACATAATTATCATTTATTTTATTTCTTTGGAAAAATTGTGGAATATCAAAAGTTACAAAATATTTTCTTGTAAGAAAACATGATATTAGTCCGAACTCAGATGTTTTAAAATTAAGAAAGTGAAGATTAATGCATGAAGTTTATTATTTTTTTAACCCTCATTTAACTGCGAGTATAAAATATTTGAGTGTGTGTGTGTGTGTATGTGTGTGTGTGTGTGTGTGTGTGTGTGCGCCAATATATAAATTGGGAATATATTCATGCCTAAAAATTACACGCAACTGCAACTGAAAATTTTATCCAGTAAAGAGGAAATTAAACAGTAGTACGAATACTTTAACTCAATAAAAATGTAAACAAACATTTTCATCTAGTTTAAGATAATTAACTGATCTTGAAATTAGATTTATAACTAATGGAAAAAATATTCACTCAAAAGAAACAAACTGGAAATCGGTGAGTTGATACAGTTCACACCTACTTAAGAAATTATTATTTCTTCCCTATTTATAAGACTGAGGTTGGCACAAAATTTGTTTAAAAAAGTTGATAATTTATCTATTAGTCTGATGGTTAAAACATGTGTTTTAAACAATTTATGAGGGAAAACATTTCTTAGATTATTTTAGGGTTTGTTTCTTTCAATTTTTGCTACAAATCGAATAGTGTCGTCTGGGAATTCTTAAAAAATATTTTAAATGTAGGGCTGATTAGTCATAGAATGCAAAAATCCACGTACGAAATTACGGCTTCTGAAGATTATTTTTGGGCAAAAATATTTAACACTATATTTTATTAATGAAATTAGCGTTGCATATCGATTCTTGAACGATCCGTCGATCAAAGATTTCCTGCACAGGACGCACATGTGAAAATAGGTGGATGCAGTCATATTGTTGAACGGGAATGTGTGGGTGATATGAAATGATATATGCAGATGCCCACGTAAGATACGGGCTGTCTCAGTCTCGGAGTCTCGCCTTGTAGCCAGAAGAGATGTGGTCAGTCGCGGAAAGTGCCATCAAGTGCCTGGGAGGTGTTGGGGCAGGAGGCTTCAAAGCGACCCAAGCTGGCCTCCGGTTGAGCACCTCAGGGCGAGAAGCAGAAGTGCTAAATAGGATCTTGAAGATAACACAGCGTAGTATGGTCAAGAGAAGAAGAAGTTACGGGTCAATATGGCAGTCTGTCATCGTCTTTCTCAGTCTGTCTGTATATGGTCATGCTTCCTCCATGTATATTCATTCCTTACGAGTATATAACATCATTTGGTTTCATAGATAGATAGATTAATATATGCTTGGTAGTTGTTTTCTTTTAACTCAGGTAAAATAAAAATGGAAAGACACCAGGAATTGAAAGAAAAATATTTCATAAAACAAAAAAAAGTTAAATTCTCAATATGCACCTAATAACCTTTCGTGTGACTCAAGATAAACAACGAAACTCTAAACTCACCATCTTAAATGATAATTATTTTCATGATTTTTGTCCTAATACATTGAAAAATATATTTTTGAAAATGATCCTATCTGTGAGGCAATTCACTGCACCATTTTCTTCCAGATATCAGGTTATTTTCGATTTTGTTATTTGTCTGTAGCGCAAATTTCAATAAAAAGTAAAGATCACTATCATGGAAAAAAGGATTGATTTAATTACATATATATATGCAGGGGATTTTGGGTTCGTACGAATAAACAAAATTACGAACGGCCAGAATACTAAGAAGAGTCCTGGAGACTAGAGGAGACTTGCTGTCACTCAGACTACAGTGAAAAACCATCGGTTAACGCTGATGTGGAAAGCTCTAATGAGTGAATAACAATAATAATAATAATAATAATAATAATACTTGGGCATCTTAGAGGCTGACACCATCAAAAAGTGGAGATGAAAGACAAAATTAAGAAATAATATCTCAGAAGAACTAGAATGGTACTCGAGACAAGACTATCTAGGAGAAACCTTATCAAAGGAATGAATACTTGGGTTGTATACATCGTTAGATATTCCGGACCCTTTGTGAAGTGGACCAGAGAAAAACTTAATCAAATGGACCAAAGAACAAGGAAACTAATAACCATGCATAAGGCATTACACTCCAGAGACGACGTTGACAGACTATTTGTATCAAGAGAGGAAGGGGTAAGATGACTTGCCTGCATTGAAGACAGTGTTGACGCATCGATACGACTCGAGGACTACACGAAGGAGGATTGATTACACCTATCAAAAACAATATTGACAACACGATGACCAACAGAATGACAATAACTAGGAAACCAAAATGTGAAGAAAAACAACTCTATGGGTGTTTTAAACGACTAATAAACAACATCTCACACAACAAAACCAGGACATTGTTAAGAAAAGGAAACTTTAAAAGAAAAACAGAATCTCTTCTAATAGCAACACGAAACAACGCCATAAGAACCAATCAAATCAAAGCGAGAAAAGATAACAACAAAATAGCATATGTAGGTTATGTGGTAATAGAGACGAAACCATCTATCACATTATAAGTGAATGCAGCAAATTAGCACAGAGGGAGTATAAGACTTGACACCACTGGGTCGGCAATGTGATCCAATGGGAGATGTGCAGGAAATTGAAATTTGACCATACGAACAAATGGTATATGCACAACCCAGCAGCTGTCCCGGAGAATGACCCACACCAACTCCTATAGGACTTTGACATACACACGGATCACTTAATTTCGGCCAGAAGACCAGACTTATAGTAATAAAAAAAAGACAGAGAGAACTTGCGAAGTTATCGATTTTGCTGTACCGGCTGACTACAGAATAAAACTGAAAGAAAGTGAAAAGAAGGATAAGTACCTCGACCTTGGTAGGGAATTTTAAAAAATATGGAACTTGAGGGTGACGATTATACCAATCGTGATTGATGCATTCGGTACAGAAACTAAAGGACTACTAAAGGGAATGGAGGACGTGCAAGCTGGAGGACGAGTGGAGACCATTCAAACAACAGTATTATTGAGAACGGCCAGAATACTGAGAAGAGTCCTGGAGACTTGCTGTCACTCAAACTCCAGTGAAAGACCATCAGCTAACACTGATGTGAAAAACTCTCAGAATCAATAATAATAATAATAATAATAATAATAATAATAATAATAATAATAATAAGAAGAAGAAGAAGAAGAAGAAGAAGAAGAAACTAGTTAACTTTGTGGGGAAGGTGATCCAAACGAAATCAAAATTTCACCATACAAACAAACAATAATCCGTCCTGGAGAATTAGACACTCAAACTTCTCTGGCATTTTGATGTAAATCACGAAATCCCGGCCAGAAGACCAGAACTATTGAAAGTTAACCTGAAAAAAGAAAACCTGCCGAATAATGAACTTTGCTGTTTCAGTCGATTACAGAGAGAAAATCAAAGAAAACGAAAAGAGAGACAAGTACTTAACCTTGCCAAACGACTAAGAAAAGCTTTGGAAAATGAAGTTGACTGTGATACCAATTGTAAATCAAGCGCTTCGTATGATCTTCAAAGGTTTGGATTTCAATAATTTTCTGGATTGTTTTTTTTAAAGTCAACATACGATTTTAGGAAAAAGATTATTTCAATTTTAGATTTTCATACTGAATCACCTTTGATGATTGATTTGATTTGAATTCAGCTTTTATACTTCAACCAGTCCCGAAAAACAGTGATCCGTCAAAACAATTTACTTACCTTTTCTACGCCTTTAGCTTAAACAATAACAATATATTTGCCTTTTTTCTTAAATAATTGGTTTTGTGAAATACCTTCTCCACGAAAATAGCATAAGTTTTATCATATTATAGTTTATTTCATTGCAAAAATCCATTTATAATATAGTACTCAATTTTTCCAAAATTCCGATCGGTTTCTTTTTCGGCAGATTTATAAAATTTCTCGGACTGGTCTCCGAAATTACAGGGTTACACAGCAAGAATATAAAAAAAGTAAATTAAAGTTGGCGACCTTAGTCGAGGAAGACACAAAGGTTCCCTTTTCAATAGCTACAACACCAAGGTTAAAGGGAGGAGGCTACTCCATTCCCTGGATTACTCCACCTTACCCTTGATAAAGCTGAGTGTTAAGCAAGGCGGCATCAAGTACCATTTTTTGAGTCTTTTGTGTGACTCGGCCTGGGATTGAACTCCAGTATCCCGAACCATTGCCGAACACTCTACTCATTTGGCCAAAGGGCCTGTTGTAGTTGAAAGTTTAATTTTGCTTAAAATAAAAAAACAGGAAAAGAGACAAAACTGAAGGTGTAACATACTAGCTTAGCTGGAGACGATGAACTTAGCAGGTTCAATGCGGTTGCAATATAACATCAACAAAGTGGTTTCGCAGGAAAGAGAAAAATAAAAGATGATGGAGAGAATATAATTTATTACTAATGGATAGAGTGACAGATATTTCCGTTCGCAGATAAGATCAACAAATTTCCGGAAAAAAAACGAAGTATATAAGTTCCAGGGAAGGAGTAGCGCCCTCCCCTACACATTGGTGTAGTAGCTATCGAAAAGGGAGCCTTCGGGTTACCCTCGACTATGGTCGCCAACTTTACTTACTATATAAGTTCCGATAACCAGCCATAAACTGAAAATACGTGAGGCTAAGAGGATATTCATACTTCCGCAGGGGACTTGAAAAGACTATATAAGGTCTGCTATTTTGGACTGCAGGCAAAGATCCGCTGGTCGCTCAAGCGAAAGGGAGAGATCCGCTAGTCTCTCAAGCGAAGAGGAGAGATCCGCTAGTCTTTCAAGCGACGGGAGACGCCGGTGAGTCACTCAAGGAAACATGTCGTGTGTGTTTTTCGGTCGTCGCACTACTTCACAAAAAGGTTCCCAGCCACAGAAGAAAGATATGTGCGAACTCTGACTGTTTTCCTACTACACACAATCGTCGCCATCGAAGAATAAGAATATGAATTATATGTTTATATATCTACGAGTTTTTCGTTGTTTGTTCAGCGGTGCGATATGCGACAAAGGAATTAAACTTCCAAATCAAGAAAAGATCAGTACCATGGGAGAGAAGGAAAATTACAAGTGCTTGAGTAAATTAGAAGCGGGCACCATTAAACAAAAAAAAGATGAATGAAAAGATAAGAAGAAAAGAGAACTTTAGAAGAACGAGAAAGCTCCTTGAAACACAATTCTAAAAAAGAAATTTTATTAAAGCTATAAATACCTGGACAGTGCCTCTTGTAAGATACTCTGGAACATTCCTATAATGGACAAGTGACGAACTCAGCTAAATGGATCTAAAGAAAATTGATGATTATGCATAAGGTTGTTAAATTCGATACATTACAAAGACCGACAATAGATGTCAGGAAAAGAAATAGGAATAAGACAGACAAGTATTGTGTAGTGTGTGGATGATTCAATTCGACGGTTCAAGGACTATAGCAAAAAAGACCAACGAAATACTAGAAACAGTAGCCATTAACAGCAATGGTAACATAAGAGAAAGCAAAAAAACAAAAAAAAAAAAAAAAAAAAAAAGAAAAACTTGAAAACAGAAATAAGAAGTGAAAAAACTGTTTAGATATTTCAAGGGATAAGAGATGATTATTGCTAAGGAAAGAAACTTCAAAAGCAAAACTGAAACTCTTTGAATAGCAGCACAAAACAACACCACGGGAACCAATTATTTTAAAGCAAACATTGATAATACACAAGAGAATAGCAAATGAAGGTTATGTGGAAACAGAAATGAAACATTATAAATTGAATTACAATGACGAGAAAATCCAGCAAACACTGCCATCGACGTACGAAACGACTGGACAGCTGATTCGACCTTATTAGGTCTCATCAGCAGTGTATACCATGATCTCCCCCACTGGAGATCGAACAAGCGACCACAGAATGCAGAGACAAAACTCTACCACTACTGATGAAACATAATAAAGTCGAAACAGCTGTCCAATAGTTCCGTATGTCGCATGCAACATTTGCCGTATTTTCTGGTAGTGGTAATTCAATTTATAAAAAAAAATGTATATCTATTTCCTTGCCAGTGAGTTTATGATTAAATGGATGCGTATCCCTAATACCCTTTGGAAGACGTAACCCTGGAGGTAACCGTGTCCTCTGTGAGAGTACGGGGGTAAATACAAGACACATCTGGTTAATTTGCTTCGCAGTGTGTGCCGGATTTTCTGGTCATGTTAATTCAATTGATAATATAATTCCTCTACTTAAAAAAATGTACAGACATAAAACAATTCATCACATATTAAGGGAATGTAGCTAATTAGCTTTAAGAGAGTACGAGACTAAGAATTACTGGTTGGGAAAGATGATCCATAGGGTATTCGACCAGAAATTAGTATTTGACCCACCGACCAAAATGTACGAGGATCATTAAATAAGTTTCCAGATGTTTTTCGTATGGGCACTTTTATTGATAGTACACTCATGAAACTCTAGTTCCCTTCGAAGTAATCTCCTCCGGCTGCAATGCGCTTGTACCATTCCAACAACTTCTGGAAGGCCCATGGAAGTCCTCTTGTTTCAGCGTGTCAATGACCCTGGTCACTGCCTCTTTCATCTCCTCAATTGTCTCTGAGCTTAGGGAATAAGTAAAAGTCACAGGGAGCAAGGTCTCGACTATCGGGAGGGTAAGGAGCTGTCTTGATGCACATCTTGGTCAAGTAGCCTGTTACAAGGATGGAGTTGTAAACTGGTGCATTGTCCTGGTGGAAATGCCACTGACCTGATTTGATGAGAGCTGATTTGATGAGTGCTGATTTGAAGAGTGCTGGCCTCTTCCGACAGAATCTCTTCCTGAACTCCCTTAAAACCTAAACATAGTAACCCTAACCCTAACCTTTTTGGCCAATCAACTCAAGTGTATTGACTTCCTTACTCCTCCCACACCTCTCATCATTCCTTCCTTGAATCTCTTATGCAACCCAAGAACTGATGCTCGATTCATGCGAGATGATCCAAAAGCAGTCTGAAGCATTCCATTTTTCCAAGTTTGAAACACAATTTTATTGCATATCGTTCTTCTAATGTGTCCTCACGTCCAGATTGCATTTTTGAAACTCACCAGCTGTGAAAATCAGGCTTTAGTATGGTGTATTCCAATTGCTGCTTCAGCTGTTCCTTTGAACCTGAAATCATAAGAATTGGTCAGTCATCTTATAAGTTGTATAGTAATAACATAGTGAATTTTCAAGTGTCTACAACAATTTTAAATGCCTTACGGAAAAAGTCTGGAAACTTATTGAAGGCATGATGTATATGCATAAACCAGAATTCTTTGAGGGAGATAAGGCACAAAATTCTCTGGGATTTCGAAATACCAACAGACCACTGAATGTTAATCAGAAGAGTAGACCTAATGTTGATTAATCAGAAAAAAGAAATAATTATCAAGTGGTCGAGTACTTAGACCTTTTCAGAGAACTAAAAAAGAAACAACAACAAAAAAAACAAACTCTGGAACATGAGGGTGACGGTGATATCAATTTTACTTGGTGGTCTTTGAAAATGGAAATTCGAGGAAGAATCGAGCCCATCCAGATTACAGTTTTATAAGGATAAAATAGAATACTCAGAAGAGTACAGAAGACCTGAAGAGGTATGATGCCGCTAAAACGTATGTGAGGGAACCACCGGCAAACGCTGCAGTGAAAAACTCGCAATGAGTAAAATGATTATATATATAGTCATCCACAGACAGATCTGTTTCGTTCTATCAGAACTCATTAGTGTGGCAAGACATATGAGCTTCCCGTAGCTGGGATCGAAACCCGGTTGACTTAAACGCCAATCCGAGCCTCTAACCCTTAGCCACGAGGAGCCAGTAGGAGCGAAGTAAATTTTAAACGGTTATGAATCATAATTACTATTGTTTACATCCATCCGTTTAACGGCTACCGAGACCTCAATTCATATATAAAGAGACTTGCAATAAACGCTAATGGCAACACGATTACTTCATTCGCTAGAGAACTCAACTCTAAGGGGGTAGGGGAGTATATATCTCTCAAGTCATCTATATATATATATATATATATATATCATCAATTCGGGCAGTCAGCTTGGAGTTCCCTGAATCCCCCTTCTCTCTCTCTTATCGTCCATCACTCCCAGCAGGTCCCCTAGACAGTGTCCACTTTCCACTCAGAGCTAACGTTTTTAATTATTTACTGGTCAGTCAATACTGGCTCGAATATGAGTTGGATTGTGAGATAGGTTGTACAGCTTGGGCGTTGCTACAAAAAATTAGTTCAAAATAGCATCCTTGTGTAGTTCCCATCTAACTATTTCTCAATGCGTTTGGTTAGCATCCCGGTGGTGCATCCATATAGAACTTGGAAGAAATGTCAGTTAAATTTATCGTGTAGATCAGACTTCCATATGATCGATAACCTGTCAGTCGCACTCCATGCGTTTATTAAGTGTACGTGGACACCGCTTTCAATAGATGAGATATTGCTGCTGTGGACAAAATTACAAAAAAATAATTTTCAAATTTCATTAAATTCATTTTTTTCTTATGGAATCCGTGTGATATTTAAACACGATGTATCAAGAATAACTGAAGAGTCCCACTTTGTTTTGTACTTACTGAAAAAGAACAGTGAAGAGTATCGAACATCAATTTGTTTTCATTTTATGAATTATATGATTTAATCAGTAAAAATCAAAAAGTAAATTTTTTACTTATTAAAAACATTAAAATGGATCCGTGATCTTAATACTTATTCACATTTCTTTTTTGTGAGTTGATACGTACTTATAAGAATAGACGTGATTCCGTTAAATATATATATATATATATATATATAGAGAGAGAGAGAGAGAGAGAGAGAGATTAAAAAATAAAATATATTTACGAGCAGGATGTGACACAATATTAATTTTTAAGCAAAAGTAAATCCGGTTTTCTTTCGCCTTGACTGGTCACATGATGAAAATAAATCCATGTCGGCTCTCCTATTTGACCATGTCAGAGGATGAACAAGACACGCATTCATGTCTTTCTCATACAGGATTTGAACTTCAGTCACCGATTCCATTTCCTACAACGATAACCGTTTGGCTAAGAGTGCACCTAAAGCGCAATGTAAGAATACATCTAATCCAATAATAAAGACATAGATATTGTAGACTTCGGCAACGCTCTTCTCGGATTTGGCTCATATCATTAAATCAATGGAAAATATAAGCTTAAATGTTAATGATGTCATTCTGAAATAAGTTTAAAAGGTATTTGTTTAGCTTTGTTTTCTTTATTATCAAAAATATTCCAAACATATCTTCTCTTGCCGTATAGACCGGGACATTGGCCCAGCGGTTAGAGTGTTAGCCAATGGCCCGGGAGACCTGGGTTCAATCCCAGGTCGAGTCATACCAAAGACTTTAAAAATGGTACTTGATACCACCTTGCTTAACACTCAGCATTATAAGGTACGGTTCAAGGGTAAAGTGGAGCAATCCTGGGAATGGAGTAGCGCCCTCCCCTACACATTGGTGTAGTAGCTATCGAAAAGGGAGCCTTCGGGTCACCCTCGACTATGGTGGCTAACTTACTTATTGTAGATTTCCGTAACATGCATAAAAACAATTTGACCGAATCACAAAAATAGATAATCATAATAAAATACATACATTCACGACAGAATAGCCTCTGTAGCTTGGGACATAGATATTGAATCGATGATTTTAGGCCTACCGCAATTACCCTATGCCCAAGGTTCTAGTTACTCATATGAAATTTCCGAGACTATCTTTTTAATATACAGTGATTAACTTAGCCTTCATCTTTCTAACAGAAAATGTATTTTGTTGCTTCCTCTGAGTAATGGTCTAGGTCAAACTCGTAAAGCAGAAATTCCTGAATTTGATTAAGTTACGCGTTTATCCGTGCGTCTTTCACACAACACGCCGACTGAATCAATACACAACATGCCAACACACCAACTACCACTATACTACCAACCACAGCGGGTAACTAATTTTGCTCGAAAAGCATCGGTCACGTGATAGACACGTCGCAAACTAACACCAAATATTGTCAAACATTTTGACCTGTTCTTGTAGATACGAAAAGAGATGTACCTCTGAGAGATAATGTCTATTTAATAATTGATTTACCCCGAAGTTGAGGGTCCTTTTTTATTTTTTCCAAAAGTGATTTTCATTTCTTTCTTTAACCAGATTCGTTCGACCAACGTAATTTTTTGCCTTTTTGTTAATTTTCTTTCTTTCTTTCTTTCTTTCTTTCTTTCTTTCTTTCTTTCTTTCTTCGTCTCTTTCTTCCTTTGACCCTTCTTTCTCGCCTTTTTGTCTCCGTTTATCAATGCCATCTACGAAGACAGGAAGCCGCTGATGTGACGTGATTCGTATTGTTTCCAACCCCGTTTCTCTACACCTGTCGCAGTCACAGTTTCCTATTGGCTTCAAGAAAACCTCATCTTCCGTCATCAAATTAAATAAAAACAGATATTAGATTGGATAAACATATAAATATTTTACTCGATAGGAAAATCACTTCAACATAATTAAAGGCAATTTTGATTCGATATGGGTTGATGCAAATGAATAAGGTTTAAACTGTGCCTTTTTATGAAGATTCGGCTAATAAGGTTTGGGCAGAAATGAGTCTCTTCCTGCTTTCATATAAATCGATGCATTTATGTTAGTGCGGAGAGAAAACTGAAGAGATGCTGATTTAACTTCGAGATTTCAAGACCAGATCGTTTTGTTCACGAACCTACTTTTCATTTAATATGCTTTTTGAAATAAATGAATATAAACAAATTGATTGCTAACTTGGAAATAAGCAATTGTTCCTGGTTTATATTATGCATGAACGCATATAACACAAGAAATTGATGATTATATACAGGAAATTTTGTTAAAGAAATGAAACAAAATGTATGTGGCAAACCAACATTTCTTGCAAAAATAATCAACAAATTTAGCCAAAAAAAATTCAGTGGGAAAGGTTTATACAGTCAGTCGAACTGCACACGTCTAATCACCTAGTCAGCGCGGCTTAAAATGCACTGAATCTCTCTCTCTCTCTCTCTCTCTCTCTCTCTCTCTCTCTCAACCCAGTTTGTTGGGATTGTAGAATACTCCGACTGCATCTCTGAAGATGAGTAAAACCCTTCCCCACGAACATCCATAAAATCAAACTAAATATTCACATAGTGAGGTTCCAGTAATTCTGGAGCGTTGGGAAATATGGAGTACACTTTATTGCCATCGTTCCCTGGTCATCTCTGGCTCGGAGTGGTAGCACCTGATAGGGTCCAATCTATGGTTCAAATACAACAGCTTGAAAGATAAATTACGTGCAAACAAAGGACTGATGCTAAATTAAATAGTTTGAAATAGAAATGTTGTAACATTTAACTTTCTGTAAACAAATCAAATACGTGATACGTAGCAGTACTTAGAACCATTGAACTATATGCAAAAGAATGAATTAGGCTCATTCAAAAACAAAATGTATATATATATATATATATATATATATATATATATATATATATATATATATAAAGAGGATTTGGCGTTAAATCACCTACAATGGTTGATACTCCGTAAAACCAAACCAAAGCTCTATTACGCATGCAGAGGGGTAAGACATACCTCAGAATGGGTATACTGGTTATGACACAAAATTACATCTGGTCGTGAGGCTCCACAACTGAAGGTCTGGGGAGTGTCATTACTCCCTGTTCAATTCTAACTTAAATAAAATTAACTTATAGGATTCCGTCTGAAGGACAATTAGAATGTTTAAATGTATTCGTATTCGATAGAAATACTGTAAATCGCTTGTATAACGATTAGTAACTAGAAGCAAAAATTTCTTGCTAAGGATTATTTTTATTACTTACGCGAAACCGTATAACTGTGTGCAAACAAATGACAACTAATTAACGGAAATAATTACAAGAAACTAACAGTTGCCTTCGATAAGTTTCCAGACTTTTTTTTTCTACAGGCATTTAAAATTGGTGTAGACTCTTGAAAAGTCACTATGTTATTGCTATACATCTTATGAGATGACTGACCAGTGTTTATGATTTCACGTTCAAATGAACAGCTACAGCAGCAATTGAAATACACCCTACTAAAGCCTTATTGTCACAGCTGGTGAATTTCAAAAATACAATCCGGACGTGAGGGCACATTATAACTTGATTGGCCAAAGGGTTAGGCTTAGGGTTACTATGTTGCGGTTTTAAAGGAGTTCAGGAAGAGATTCCGTCGGAAGAGGCCAGCACTTTTCAAATCGGGTCTATGGCATTTCCACCAGGATAATGTACCAGTCCACAACTCCATCCTTGTCAGACTATTTGACCAAGTTAGGCATCGAGACAGTTCCTCAGCCTCCCAATAGTCCAGACCTTGCTCCCTGTGACTTTTGGTTATTCCCTAAACTCAGAGCTTGTCGTAATGAGACAATTGAGTAGATGAAAGAGGCTGTGACGAAGGTCCTTGACACGCTCACACAAGAGGACTTCCATGGGGCCTTCCAGAAGTGGCTGGAACGGTACAGCAAGTGCATTGCAGCCGGAGGAGGTTACTTCGAAAGGGACTAGTGTTTCATGTGGGTACTATCTATAAAAGTGTCCAACAACATTTTTGAATGCCAGTACCAAAAAGTATTGAAACTTATTATATCACACACACACACACACACACTGCCCTAAGGTATAGGTGTTGGGCACTACTCCTTTTCCTAGATTAATCCTCTTTACCCTTGATAGGTACCTTATATTGCTGAGTATTGAGCAAGGAGTTATCAAGTACCATTTTTAAAGTCTTTGGTATGACGCAACCTGGGATTGAACCCAGATCTCCAGGACCATTGGTGAACACTCTACCCTTTAGGCCAATGAGCCTTTTGGAAACACTCAACAAACCGTCAGTTTGCTAATATTGATTAATTTCAGCTATATATATATATATAGAGAGAGAGAGAGAGAGAGATAGATGAAGTGTTGGATTGCAGCCTAAATTAAATGTGTTTGGACTTAAGTCGCACTATTAAGTCCGGTTTCAAACAAATACAATTGGGAAAGGTATTGAACCTCCTTATTACCCAGCTCTGATAGGGTTGGCCTTGAATAATCTAAGAAGATAGAAGATTGCACAGTCGACTGGGGCTATAGAATACATTGACTCCACATCTGCAGAGGGGTAATACCTTCCCCCAATGAGTGTCCTGGATATGACATTAAACAATCTGATGGACATTAAAACAAAGAAACCAACTAAAACAAAATTGCTATTTAAAAGAGACACACAAACAGATCCATAGTTCTCAAGGAAATTTAGCTAGAAGTTCTTGACTGACACTGCAGTCAGTTAGTCATGACCCTTCTGCATATACCGCAGCTTTTTCAAATGACGATTTCTGAGTTTAATAACAATGTCATGAGAACTCATCTGAAGGGTCTAAGATTTCTGTAGTTTACAAGGGTTGTTGTTTTTAGCGAAAACTCGTGTTAAGAATAAGTAATTTATAGTTAATTTCTTCCGAAAGCTATCTAGTCATATAAAAAGAATTTTTCAGGGTTCTCATCTTAAGCATTACTTGTTTTTCTTTTTACATTGTTCATTCACTTTTTTTCCCATTTTGAGAAAAATACATGACATTGAATAAGTCTATATTTTCATTATAACCTCTCCTACAATGATACTAAAAAGAAAAAAAAAGTCATCCAAAAAAGAAACAATCTGTTTCAGATAATGTAAAAGAGCAAGGGTCATGGGTAAGGGTAAATATCAAGAAAAATGTTATAGGCAATATGTGCTCAAATTTCGGTTGGGACTGTTTTGGTTCAATTAACACCAATTCCACTCACCTTCTCAGGGGATAAATTAACTGAAAATACTAGGTTCACTAGCATTGATAACCAGACTAGAAGAATGAAGAATGTAAATTTTGATTGACTTACATACGAAATAAACACAAAAACACATACATATGAAATAAACATACATACGAAATAAACAAAAAAGAAACGACAAAAATGAGACAGTACCTAGTGCATTCAATACATTTCCAGACATTTTTTATACAGACATTTAACATTGTCGTAGACTCTTGAAAATTCAGTATGTTATTGCTACACATGTTATAAGATGATTGACCTATTCTTATGATTTTAGGTTCAAATGAACAGCTACAGAGGCTATTGAAATACACCCTACTAAAGCCTGATTGTCACAGTAGGTGAATTTCAAAAATGCAATCTGGACTTGAGGACACTTTAGAAGAACGATATGTAATAAAATTCTGTTTTAAACTTTGAAAAAATACCACAGAAACGTATGAATCTTACATGAATTGAGCATCGGTTTGTGAGTGGCATAAGAGATTCAAGGAGAGCAGGGAGTCTGTGGGATGGTGAGAGTTTGGGGATGAGTAAGGAAGTCAATACACCAGAGTTGATTGGCCAAACGGTTAGGGTTACGGTTAGGGTTACTATGTTGAGGTTTTAAGGGTGTTCAGGAAGCGATTCCTTGGGAAGAGGCCAGCACTCTTCAAATCGGGTTAGTGGTATTTCCACCAGGACAATGCACCAGTCCAGAACTCCATCTTCGCCACAGACTATTTGACCAAGTTGGGCATCAAGACAATTCCTCACGGTTCTTATAGTCCAGACCTTGCTCCCTGTGACTTTTGGTTACTTCCTAAGCTCACAGGCTGCCGTTATGAGACAATTGAGGAGATGAAAGAGGCTGTGACGAAGGTCATTGACACGCTCACACATGACGACTTCCATGGGGCGTTCCAGAAGTTGTTGGAACGGTGCAACAAGTGCATTGCAGCCGGAGGAGATTACTTTCATATATGTACTATCAATAAAAGTGCCCATACGAAAAACGTCTCGAATCTTTTTTAATGATACTCGTATTTCATTCAGTTGATAAAGTTTTGCCTCAAATAGAATTTTCTACTTACGTCTATACATATTACTAGCACATTTTCTGTTTAAATCGAAAATTCCAAAAAATATGAAAATAAAAGCAAAATAGCTTAGAATTAAAGTGTAGTAACTGTTCACATCGGTTAGATTTACAATTAGTGCTGTTTATGTACTCGTGGTATCCCAAATCTTTAACCTTACACTATAAACATGGCTAAATTATTAAGTGATGTGATTTATTCGACAAAAATAGCTGCGAAGTAAAACCTATATTATCGTTTTTAGAATATATCCTTGGGTAAGCTACATACCTGCTTCTAGAAAAAGTGCAAGAAGATTTCAACTTGGACTGCTTTCATTTGGTTCGTCATAACAAGTTGTATGTTCGTCTAGATATAACTGAGGTAAATTCAAAATTCTTATTAAGATGCTTCACCACTTCTAAAATAGAAGAATGGTTATCCTCAGGGACCACAGTCACAACCGTTTCAGGGGAAATTAGTTACTAAATATAGCCCTATCGATGGTTCTTAGAATTTACAGACTGCATCATGTTGATTGGTAAGTCCGGGGTATTTGACTAAATTGTTTCAGTTATGGAGAGTTAAGAAGCGAAGATAACTCTTTCAATATTATTACTCCCAATTTCATTCTTTTGAAAATTTAACACAACAAAACGGAATTATGAACGTATAATCAACACGGTTTCCTAACCTCTTTATGGGTTAACATGCCGTTAAAATCATTCAATCATATTTGTTAGATGAAACTTGCAAATCGTTTTTGATTTGACCATGGGTAATTTAAACCGCGGTTAATTGAAACAGAAGGTAACAGAAACCGCAGAAAGCGGAAATTTGAAAGCAAAACTATGATGACCAAAACATTGGATAGTGAGACAGAGAAGAGATGTTATAAAAGATAAAAGAGATAGATAGATAGATAGATAGAAACAGACACAGAAGGGAAAAATATTCTTATATACATCCATATGCAATTATAAATATATCCCTCTATGAAATTTTGTGTCGATACATTCGTGTGCATTAATATGCGCAAAATCCTTGGATATAATTTACAGGTTCCATTGAAATAAACAAGCGCCCTCAAAGGGAGTCCATGCTAATTCTATCGTAAATAAAAACAGCGACTGTGAGGGAAATAAATACAACTGTTTGAATCAAGCTAAATAAAACCTCAAACGTCTTTCTCATGCACTCTTTCTTTCTTCCTTCCATTCTTTCTTTATATATATATATATATATATATATATATATATATATATATATATATATAAAGTTAACACATACCCAGGGCAATTACTTTTTCGATTTGTAGAAATGTAAACTAAAAATCCCTGAATTTATAGAATAGCTGTTAATCCATTTTAAGTGTCGTGTTGGAAGATGATTACTGGAGTGGTGTTGGACAAGTAGATTATACTCAAGATACGATGTTATCGACTTTTTAACCAAGGCCCCACAGCTTGGTCTCCGACTAAGCAGAGTGTGGAAATTAAATTTTTGAATAGATCGCCGTGTATGGGGTCCCGTTCTTAACAATAGAGAAATTATCTTCCGCAAGGAAATTTTATTATTTACACATTTACGTATACATATATAAGGGAAAGGCTTAAGTACGTTCATATATATATATATATATATATATATATATGTTTGTATATATATATGTTTGTATATATATATATATATATATAGATCTATATATATATATATACAAACATATTGGTGTTTTTTAATAAGTGTCGGTTATGATTTATGTTTATTTATGTTTGTACGATTTAAATGACAAAAGATCAATTTTATCGTAACGAAGTTTAATATCTGCTTTAGTGGCAGGAATAAATTGATTTCCGTTGCTTGTAATATAGCACTCAAAAGAAAAGCGGCGCACAAGAAAGTGTACGAGCATTTAAGTATTGTCACCCATAAACACATACGTGTATACATACATAATGTTATCATATTACACACTAGCACACAGGAATATATATATATATATATATATATATATATATATATATATATATATATATATATATATAAACAGCGGTATCTATCTGTTAAGCTTCGGGTTCTACGTAAAATTGCCCGCCATGTCGGCATGGTTCACAATACGCTAACAATCACTTGCACAAGAGTAAAAATACTACGATGACCTGAAATAGAAATTGCAATAACACAAGGTCTCAAAAACTATCAAAAGAGCTTGAATCATCAGAAGAGAACATATGTGTTTTGGCTTAAACCACAACTCCTATGGAATGGGGTTATTTTAGGTTTGGATGTTATGAAGTCACGAATATAGTAAGTTTTACATTTACATTATTGCATATGTATTTACTCAACCAATGATATAACCCAAAGTCATTTTAAAACGGAGTTTAATAGGTATGATTTCACAATTTTCATTCTCCGAGAACGTTTGCAATGCCAGGGTTAAAGAAACCAGCCTGTTGTACTATTTATCCAGAGAGAAAGTGATATATATATATATATATATATATATATATATATATATATATATATATTTGTGTGTGTATGTGTGTGTGTGTGTGTAATTAGGCAGTAGTCGTTCATTTAAGCGTGTTTCATTAAATAATAAAGACAGATTTTATCTGTATAATTCTTTTAAGATCCTTTCAAGTTTCCTGATAAGTGTCTTAGTTTCGGGTTGGAATTGATAGATGAATTTCATAAAATTGTCAGGGACACTTTTGGACCCTTCATAGGATATCACCGAGGGTTGCTTGATTGTGTAAGATGTATTGTTATTTTAAAAATGAGTTTTGAATGTTTTTGAAAGTTTTTTATAACATAACAATAATACGCGAAACCAGATTAGATAAAAACAGGGTAACTGATGTATTTAAAAAAGGGAACGCTATTTAAAAAGGGGACACTATTTAAAAAGGGAAACGTTATCAACGGAAAAAGAATACTATCAAGGAATACGGGGAAAAAATTAATTTAAATAGCGTTCCCTATACAGACAGAATTTGTCTTTATCATTTAATGAAACACACACACACACACACACACACACACACACACACACACACACACACATATATATATATATATATATATATATATATATATATATATATATATATATATATATATATGATGCGCCCGTGGTGTAATGTATGTGGTTGTAGGAGATGAACACAGCAACCAGAGTTCAAATACGCTAATGCCCCTGCGAAAGACATGAATCCAGCTACTCTCACTTCGGTTATGGGTAAAATAGTTGAGTAGACTGAGTTCTATAATCTTGGTAAGTTAACCCATCGAGGAGAAAGAAAACTCTGAATCCCAACCAATTAAACTCCGCTTAAATATAGCTTGTATTATACCCAGCTTGTTTGGAGGGATACATACATACATACATACATACCTATATACACACACACACACACACACACACACACACACACACATATATATATATATATATACATTGTCATCCACAGTCAGACTGTTTCGTTCTATCAGAACTCTTCAGTGTGGCTTAACCAAAAAAGTTAAATCCCAGCTGGAAGCCGGTGCAGTCACGTCAAGTTTCAAGTGCTGCAATCTACGATCCTCTAAACTTTTAGTGAAGTTCTATATATATATATATATATATATGTGTGTGTGTGTGTGTGTGTGTGTGTGTGTGTGTGTGTGTGTGTGTGAGAGTGTTAGTTGACGAATTGTTTCTTTTTGAAAAAGAGGTGTGTTGGTAAATGCGTCAGAATAAATGTGAAGGCATTTTTTTTTCTGTTGTCATTTCTTTAGTAATGACAAATATATAGGGAGCTCTAGAATCTGTCTCCCTACTTACCTGTTTCAACGCAACTCTTCATTCTTTCTTAGTTTATTTCTCTTTAAATATATATGTGAGTGAATGTTGTATGCTTGTGCGTGTGTATATGCGTGTGCGTGAATGCGTGTGCCCGCGTGTGTTTGCACGATCGTATGAGTTTAATGAGAAGGTGGACGAAAATGAGTAATCAGAAAACGCTTTTTGCAATAATACGAATCGTATTGTGCTATGAAACAAATTATTTTTGTCTGACACTTCATTAATTTTTCTCGGACAGGTGTTTCTTTATTCAGTATCATTCTTTAAACACACATACACGCACACACACACACACACACACACACACACACACACACACATATATATATATATATATATATATATATATATATATATATATATATTAGAGCTGTGTATATTTAACGATTCTAGTTAAGATTTTCGGGGAGGAAAAGTAAAACTTTAAGAAGTCAACATTTTAAAAAATGGAAAAAAAAAATACTTGATTTGGTGGTCTCTGATTTTTTTAAAGCATTTCTTTGATTCAAACTTCAGTTCTATGGAAGAAATTTAAGAAAAAAAGACAGGCAAAAAACTTTCAGGAAAAAAAGAAAGATGTGAGAATGATAAGTTGGAAGAAAAGAAAAAGGAGTAGGAAATATTGTTCGGAAAATTAAAAAAAAAAGAATTTTAACGCAAACAAAAAAATTAATCTTTTAAAGGCCAGTTGGTTAGTTGATGAGTTGGTTTTTATGGCATGTCAACTCTTATTGGGCAATGTTATGCCGAAGTCATTTTAACATTGATGGCCTCCAATTAAACACTGGAGAAAATGTATATTCACAATCATTTTAAGAGGAGCTAACAACGGGGTTTAGAATACACTGACTGAATCCTTTTCCCAGGATCAGGCCCCCTAAAAAAGGGTTCCTGGGTAGGAGTCAAAGTTGTATCTGATGATAAATCTCCAGATCTGATGACCAAGGCTGCTCGGAGTACTCTTCAATTATTTCCACTTCCGTGTACACTTTGACCCAGAGTCTTAGAATTTGTTAGGATCCAATCTACGGGTTGATGAGATTTGTCAAAATTTAGAATTCAACTGGACTGTGTCTGATAAACATGATAACAAAGAATTGCACACAGCATGTAAATATGAACATACAAGGAACACGATTTTCCAAACTCAACGTATGAAAAAAAAAAACCCAAAACGGATAAGCATGCTATCAACTATCATTTTAAACTGGTAAATATTTTTGTTATATAAGAATGAAGTAAAACACCGACAAGTGAACACCGATTTCCAGCGGATGGAAATGGCGAGACTCCAGATGAAATAAGTAGAGGTACCGTGCTGTTATGATTGGACATTAGTCCAAAGGACAGATAGTTCGAAGACAGTCAGATTGACTTCAGAGAGAAAAAGACTTTCAGTAATAGCTTAGCCGGGAGTGTGACGGATAGTAAAAATCGTTGTTCTTTATGATTCACTTTATTGTTTTCTTTTGGTTGAAGGAAATACTTATACTTTCCTTAAGTTGTCTGTCAAGTATTATCTCTTATTTTCGAGCATTTGTGAGCGTTACAAAAAATTCATTATGAAAGTGCGATCTATTTGACCCACAGAAGGATCAATGGCCAATCCAGATCAAAGTCGATCTGAAAGTAATGGCGAGAAAGCGGTGAGTCTGGGCACAAAAACTTCAGAACTGAATCCATATTGCCGGATACATTTCATTATCGTAAACAGGGCATCCCCTTTTTGAAGGGTTCTTAACCTTCTTCAGAGGATACAGTCCGCGTATTCTAAACCCGATACATGCAACACAATTGAGTTTAACAGCTTAAGGAGGCATTGTATTGACAGTCTGGATCACTAAGAGCCCCAGCTTAACCCTGGTTTGGAGGGTTACTTGGGATTCCCAGTGCTTCCTGTGACATGTTTAAGGGCAATATGTAGATCTCAAACAGTATTCAAAATAAAGGATAACATTTTATGAAAACGTGTGCGTTGACACCTTATGATACAGATGCTGTTGATAATAGAGTGACCTTAGTGTATTGATTAAAGAAAAACGTTTTCTTTAGTCATTATCCAGTATTCTGTTGTTAGTTTATTAATTGAAAATGACAGTCAATGATATTTACTGTTTAGAGTTAATTCAGCTATTCTCGTTGGCAATCGAAGACGCAATTGTGTTCTTAAAATTATCCCAATTCTATGTTAGTGTCGTCTGAGGGAAGCTACTATCGCCTATTTTCGTCTGACTTATTGCTGACCCTGCACTTTTGCCGTCTGTATTCATATAGACCAACGCATCTTCGACGACTGTAACACCCCAGCGAATAATCCAGAATTACAAGCGATAATTATGAAAAATATGCATCCTAAAATAAACAAAATCACTTTTAACTTTGAAGCAGGGGTTTTGAAATGCATCTAAATGCATTTGAAGAAATAACTTTCCCTACAATTTTAGTGGATTAACAACCAACTGTGTTGTCTTATCGTTCACATATGATAAAATTCTCGTTTGATAAACACGCCCACTTAAAAATTCATTGCGCACGAAATCAAACCAGCACTCCATAACATAGAATTACTCTCCTCCTTAACAACGAGCGAAGATTGGGGTAAGTATCCGTATTCAGACTACACTAATAGAAACTTCAGAAAGTTTTAAAACTTTAAATTACCATCAACCACAGTTGATATTTCATGTTATTCAACAAGAAAAGTTGAGCAAAAAGCTAAGAACAAGACCCCTTTCTGTCATTTTCTATAATATGTACCTCCACACGTATATATATATATATATATATATATAGAGAGAGAGAGAGAGAGAGAGAAAGAGAGGGACAGAGAAAGAGGCCGGCAGGGTTAGAACAAGCGACCCTAGTGGATTAAATTAAGGACATGGTTCGAAGTTTTCTTGTAGGCTCCAGGGATCGAAAAAACATCTGAAGAAGGTCGGAGGACATGTCGGTCGAGACGATGTGAATATAACAATAAAAGTAAATGTAGTAAAGTTGGCGACCGTAGTCGAGGGTGACTAGAAGGCTCCCTTTTCAATAGCTACTACACAAAGGTGTAGGGAAGGGTGCTACTCCTTTCCCTGGATATCCCCACTTTACCCATGAAACGTACCTTATATGGCTGAATGTTAAGCAAGGAGGTATCAAGTATCATTTTTAAAGTCTTTGGTATGACGCGACCGGGGATTGAACCTTGTGTGGCCTAGTGGGTAGAGTGTTCCCCAATGACCAGGGAGACCTGGGTTCAATCCCAGGTCACGTCATACCAAAGAGTCTAAAAATGGTACTTGGTACCTCCTTGCTCAGCAATATAAAGTACGTATCAAGGATAAAGTGGAGCAATCCAGGGAAAGGAGTAGCGCCATCTACTACACCTTGGTATAGTTGCTATTGAAAAGGAGGCCTTCTCGTCGCCCTTGACTACGGTTGTCAACTTATCACAATAAAGATTAAGACTATAGTCTGAAAACTCTGAACGAGAAAAATTATAAGGAACATATTCTAGTGAGAAAAAGATGAGCAGACATATACCTTGAATTTTTTCCTGGTTCTAAAATACTTGCCCGCTCGGTCTAACGCCCCTCTTTGGAAAACACCCCCAACTCAGATTCGTAAATTTTTTTCTCCTAACATCTTCGTGGCTCGTTTTCTATTGACGCCTTTACTCCCGAAAAAGAACATGAGTCGTCCCTTCACTTGCGCCTGTCCTGTCGGGAGCAGAAACATCCGCTTCTGGTCGCACATGTGCACAAAATCCGCAGACTTCTAGTCCTCGAAAGTCATTTTTAATTACTACGAATGTTTCGACCAGGCTATTCGGAGAATGTCAGATTTATTTATTTACACATATAATTATCTATGAGCCGTTCAATTACGTTACATATAGTCGATAATTTAGATCCAGGAAGCAACACCACACAAACAAATTGTTGTACGGTAGCTTGTTTCCATCTCTCAGACCATCCAAGTAAGACGAACGAGACAAGTTGGGACCGACTGGAGAAGTTAGGACGAACTTATAATCACATTTCTTTTATGCATTCCTTCATATGAACCCATAAATACTGGTCGACCAACAAAGACTTGAATACCTCAGCTCTGTGCGGACATCTGATGCAGTCAGGAGAGACTTGCCAAGAGCGAAAGACGATATAGATGGATTGAGAGAGTGTTATAGACTCTGAGCTATAATCGTGACTTGATTTTATATATATATATATATATAGAGAGAGAGAGAGAGAGAAATAGAGAGAAATTGATAAACAAGGTAATTCAAAAAGAAGAGTTTAATAGGAATGCTGTTAAATAACCGATAGATGTTTAATAAAATTTTTAAAAAATCAAGGAGGAAATACTATGTATTCAGGGAAAGGGTTAGCCACATAATAAATAAATCATCGTCCGTGTTTAAAAATATGTCATATCAAAGTTTTTGAATATTCTGTAGAACTTATTTTTTCTATTTTTCACAAAAAAAGGATTTAAAAAAAACATCGGTGGTTGAACATCACTAGATATCACCCTCCCTAGTCCTGAAGATGGTTCGTAAGAACCGAAACTTTATAACGTCGACTTTCTTTTTCATTAAACTTTTCTTCTTGGAATCCTTGTTAATCAATTTTTCCCAACATTGTCGGATTTACTTCCATTATTTACTTATATATATGTATGTTTCTTTGTATCACAACGAGACATTTCAAGGTGAAATCGAAACCTTGCTCACCCCAGAGACATCGTCATTGTAAGTGATAGTTTTTTTACGTATATCTTTTTTTACGTATAAGCTATCGGCTACCAGATTGCTCAATTCATGAGAAGAGCGTTGCATTTCAGCATATATTGTAGCCGAATATTTCCCCAGCCCAGAGCTCAACTCACGTGGGTGGGGGAGCATATATATTGCCATGCGCATACTGATTGTTTCGTTGTATCACAGCTCTTCAGTTGGGCTAGACCCGTGAAATGCTTAAAGCTAATATCGAAACCCCACTGACTTTACGTTAGTCAGATACCTTACCGCTGACAATAGTCAATCTCGGCGTAAGCAAAACATTTGATTAGTCCGTTAGTCAATCTATATATATATATATATATATATATATATTAGATATGGATAGATTGTCAAACAGATTAATCAAACGTTTTGTTTCAATGATTTTTTATTTGAAATGATCGAATATTTCTTAGTAGGTATCATACAATAATTGATGTTTATACAACAGCATTGCTTCTAACAAAGCCTTCACCAGATGATGACTCTGGGTTCAGTTGATAATTTACAAAACGGTTTACTGTTGTATGTGTAAATAAAAGAGCGAGATAGAAAGTTTAGAGATAAGGCCAAGTTTTAATAATAAGGAAAACGGGAAAAGGAAAAGAAGATAAAAATGAAAAAAATATTCACGAATGAAATAAATGAAAAATAACCGAAGAAATAAATCAAACATCAAATTATCGGACAGATAAACGAAAGATACAATCAAATTTGAGAGAAGGAAATTAGAGAAAGAAAAAGTCAAAGTTTAAACAGAATAAAAAAAAAAAAAATATCAGAGAATAGAATCAAGTAAATCCTTTAAAAAAATAAGGAAAAGAGAAGATATCGTTACGAACGTTAGAGCGACGTGCAGAACGTATAAGCGAGAAGAAATAGTATATAAAATTTCCAATTACACGTAATTTCACTAATTCATCGTAGCGAGAGACGGAACTTTGTTTTCCGAAGGCCGGGATATTGTATTATCGGTTCAAGTCATTTTTTTCACCTTTTCGTTCACCTCCATGTTTACCACTAGGTTTGTAATCGTCACACCTTCTCACAAGGACGTACCTATAATCCCCATCTATTTCCCAACACCTGTCTTACTCCACCATTTTTTTCTTTCTCCACCCCACCAACAGATTCCACCCCACCCTACCCGATCATCCCACTCTCACAACCAACACAACAAACCTCTTTTAATTCTTCTAACCAACCTACGTCAGGGGACGTAAAATTAAAAAGCCATGTGACCCTCACCAGGAGAAAGGTCACTTGCCCCGAATTTCTATATATTTACTCAGCTAGGGGTCTAAAGCGTCTTTCTTGGAGTCCTTTGTAAAAGGAGCGTTCTTTTGCAAGGGAATTGCCATTACTTGATTCGAAAGAATGCAGCAAATGTATGTTACTGAGTATTTGTTGAGGCGGAGCCCTTGTAGGTGGGGATACACAAATTGTGTATAGGAAAATAAAGGTGCTGAATTGAAAAGGATATTTTTCTTGAAAAAGAAAAAATAAAGAAGCAAAAAAAAAAATGAACAGAAAAAAAGATAAAATATACGTTCGGGTAGAAGGAAACGGCTAAAAGGGCTGACGTTACGTGAGGAAGATTTGTCATCAAGAATAAGTGAAAGCAAGGAAGACGTTTTGCTAAAGAGGAGGGTCTAAAGAGAAAGGAAATAACAGAGGTCGATGGGAGAGATTGGAGGAAAGAGAAAAAGAAGCGAAAAAAACGATGAATGAAACAACCAAATATATAAATTAGAAAGTATAGAATAATTAAAGAACCAGTAATGTGAAAAAAAGTAAAGAAGGAACATTTTTAAAATTCATTTTATTTTCGTAATAAGAAAAAGGTTTTCTGTCCATATTGTTTACTGTCAAATAACGGGTAAGGCTAGCTCTCGCGAAATCAGAAGAGGTACTATTTACCAACCCCTCCGCTCGGGCAGGATATGACACAAGGCCAATTTTTAAGCGGAGTTTAACAGGTTTGAATTCAGAGTTTTCCTTCTCCTAGACTAATTGCCTCACCAAGGCTGAAGAACCTAGTCCGTCCTACTATTTATCCATAGCTGGAGGGAGAATAAGGGGGTTCATACATTTCCCAAGGGTATTTCCCCGAAAGTGAACGTAATAGCGCGACTGGAGTACGAACTCGCGTACTACGATTCCGCAGTTCATCGCTTTAACCATTACACCACGAGGACACCCCCTCAGAAGAGGTAAGTAGCGCAGAATCAGATAACTACTGACACTGGAGACCACTCATAAAGCATAGGTAAGCTAAGCGACTTATGACCATGTGACAGACAAAACAAAGATCAGTACATAGTTTTAGATATAGGAAGCAACCTTCAGTATAATGTGAATCTCATTCTTCTATATATGTCTCGGAACAAAACTGAAACGGAAGAAATAATGTTTAGTAGTCAGACTACATAACTGGCTGCACTCTTTCTCTCTCTCTCTCTCTCTCTCTATATATATATATATATATATATATATATATGTTTGGTGTGCGTGTGTGTGCGCATGTCTACAAACCCCTCCCTACGCCAAGGTCTGACATAATGTCAAATTTTAGGCGGAGTTTAACAGGTTTAGATTTAAACTTTTATCTTTCCTATACGGATTGCCGTACTAAGATAAAGAGCCAGTCTACCCTACTATTTACAGGAAGGGAAATAATTGGATTGATGCCTTTCACGAGAGTACCAGGGTTATGTGAAATGAAAGTAGCCTCGTCTTGTGTTTGTACTCAAGTTGACATTTCCGTTTCTTAAAAGGATAACCATTACACAACGAACGCATGTATATATATATATATATATATATATATATATATATATATGATTAAGAGCGTCTTGGTACCGTTTATCATATTTGATTAACCGACTTCAAATTATTTTCGAAGCTGTTTGCATTTCCCTTGGCATTAATGCACTTAAGGAAAAGCAAGAAATTCTAAACCCCTCCAGTTAATTTAAAGTAAAATTATAGGGATAAAATGACTCTAAATTCCAAACACGATTTAGTAGCACCTGATAGGGTCCAGTCTATGGGTCAAACAGAACTAAACTGTGTACTTACGCTAAAGTGAATTGTTTGAAATGGACCTGTTTTTTTTACATTTAAACTGTTTATTGTTTGAAATAGAACTGTTCATGCGTATAAAAATGAATTCAACCTTAATTAATCTCCAATAGTTGCCATAAAACCAAAGCAAATGAAACCAAACCGTTATTTTAAAAAAATTGTAAACCAAATGCTGTTAGGTTAAAAAGAATGCCATACCCAGGACACTAAATTATTTCAAGTACTGATATTTAACACCAGTAATCATTCATTTTTTGGCACTTAGTTAAATGGCTTCAAGTAATGCTATTCATTGCTAATAATAGAATTTAACATTAATTTGGTTGCCATTAGTTAAATGGTTTCAAGTTAAGTAAATGTTTAAATTAATTTCTATTTGACCAATAGACAAGACCTTATCAGGTACTTCCACACCAGATCAGAGTGGACCTGAGAGTAATGTCAATAAAAATGCACTCCACATTCCCCAAAGCTCCAATATTGCAGCCTTACCATCAGACAGTTTAGAGCAGTCGTTGTGGGTGGAGTCTTACCCTTCTGCAGAGATGAGATGTTGTCGGTGTATTCTATTGCAACAGAAAATTGGATTATCGCGTTCAGGATTTTAGGATAATTATCATTAAAGATTTAGTGCTGGAGTTAATATTTTTACAAAATCGTAAACCAAATGCAGTGAGGTTAAAAAGAATGCAATACCCAGGACACTAAATTATTTCAAGTACTGATATTTAACACCAGTAATCATTCATTTTTTGGCACCAAGTTAAATGGTTTCAAGTAATGCTAAGTATTACTAATAATAATTGGTTTGGTTTGGTTTCGTTGTTTAATGGCATATCTACCTTTCTATATTATTTACCTATCTTCTAGAAGAGTTGTAGTGGTACTATTTAACCCATAGCTAGGAGGATAATGGGGTTCATACCTCTCCTAAGGGTATTTGTCCGAAAGTGAACGTAATAGCGCGACTGGAGTACGAACTCGCTTACTATGATTCTGCAGTTCATCGCTTTAACCATTACACCACGAGGGTACCCACCCCCTCGGGTAATGAGATACAGTCGATGTATTCTATTGGATTGTCGCGTTCAGGACTTTAGGATAATTATCATTAAACATTTATTGCTGGAGTTAATAATATATTTTGTTGTTTTACGTGCAATCTTAAACAAGTCCTGGCGGCAACATCCCACAAGACACCAACTCTTCGGCCACCTACCCCCTATCACGAAAACTATTCAAGTTAGACGAGCCAGACATGCAGGACACTGCTGGAGAAGCAGGGACAAACTCATAAGAGATGTACTCTTATGGACCCCCACACATGGCCGTGCAAAAGCAGGACGACCAGCACGAACATACATTCAGCAGCTATGTGAGGATACGGGATGTTGTCCTGAAGACCAACCTAGGGCGATGAACGATAGGGAGGAGTGGCGAGAGAGGGCCAGGGATATCCGTGCTACCTGTACGATATGAAGATGATGAAAAATATGAATGCATTTCAGGTTTCAGTCGTTCATTATTATTCTTTACTTTACTGAATAATCGTTTTATTTCACTTATTTTGTTGGTCATTTTTAAAATCTTTCTTTGTTTATTTGTTCTTGAAGTCATCAAAAACTGATCCCATCTTCTTTTTCGCACTGCTTCTTTCTCTTCCATTATCTATTATTTTGATAATTTCTCACTTTATTCCCTTTCAACTTTTTTGTCTTTTTTCATCAGTTCTCTCTTTTATTTCTTCTTTTTATTTTTCCTTTCATTCCTTTTGTCGATTATTTTTTCTTCCTTTTTCCTTTTGTTGTTCCTTGTTGTCTTTGGCTTTATTCCTTTCTTTTCTTTGTTATCCATTTTCTTGGTGCAATGCCTAACATGCTGCATTGCAACATCGGAGATATAATGTTCAAACTCCAATTGTGCAATTTTCGCTTGAATACCCTAGGTAAATACGTGAACTTTCTTACCACCAAATTATGTATGAAACAGCACTATTTGTTGATCTTCAACAAGGATGACATTGGCATTAAATAACCCACGAAAAGTGATATGTCATTAAACTAATCAAGCTTTTTCTTTCTTTCTCTATCTTTGTTTTTCCTTTCCTTCTTTGTTTTTTGCCTTTCTTTTTCTGTTTCCTCTTTTCTTTTCTTTATTCTTTCTCTCATTTCATATTTTCTTTTGTTCCTTTGAAAATCCTCTTTAAATCTTATTATTTCTATCTTATATGTCCACCTTGTTTATACTATTTCTCTATCTATTCTGCTATTTTGTTTGATTTCTTTGTTTAATGTAGGTTATTTAATGCCTAATCTATTCTCCTATAAGAACATGTAGTGGAACTCTTTAACCCATAGCTGGGAGGATAATGGGGTTCATACCTTTCCCTAGGGTATTTGCCCGAAAATGAACGTAATAGCACCACTGGAGTACGAACTCACGTACTATGATTCCGCAGTCTATAACTTTAACCATTATTCCACGAGGACACCCTCCTGCTACTTTGTATTTGATTGTCTGTTCGTTTGTGTTTGTTCTATTTAATTTCATTTTCTATATTTCTTCATTTTCATCGATCGTTTCTTTACCTCCAGATATGTGACTCTAACAGGTATTCACACTCCAGATGGGTGTGGACTAGGCTATAATGGCAAGGAAAATGCGACTCTATAATCCTTCAGATCACAAAAACTGCAGCCTCAGCAGCAGATTCCGTCTAGTGTCATAACCAACTTACAATTTTTAGAGTGTGTATTAACCATCTCCAGGATCTTTTTCAGTCTTCATATTCTAAGCTCTGCTAAAATGGTAGATTTGTATTATCCAACTGACCAGATGTTTCCCAATAAAAAAGAGATAAGTAGAGATTATCCATATTTACCAACCCCTCCGCTCGGGCAAGATATGAC
The DNA here is from genome assembly GCA_963585895.1 of Sepioteuthis lessoniana. Classification (NCBI taxonomy): domain Eukaryota; kingdom Metazoa; phylum Mollusca; class Cephalopoda; order Myopsida; family Loliginidae; genus Sepioteuthis; species Sepioteuthis lessoniana. Next base: position 178,734 of record CAUZXS010006690.1, on the reverse strand, counting down.
ACAAGGACACATTTTAAGCGGAGTTTAATAAGTTTGAATTCAGAGTTTTCCTTCTAGAATATTTACCTAACCAAGGCTGAAGAATCCAGTCTGCCCTACTATTTACCTATAGCTGGAGGGAGAATAATTGGATTCATACCTTTCCCAAGGATATTAGTGCAATGTGGAATTAAATCAGTTTCGTCCTGGATTTGAACTCGCGTCGCCGTGTCCATTTCCTACGACGATAACCATTACACCAAGGGGGCCTCCAGGTAGAGATTATAAACACATAAACTAATTGTTTGCTAACGAACCATTTTCGTTATTCTCACCTTGGGGTAATATCACTTGTTAGGAACTTTTTTCTCGCTATTTAGATAAATCATCATCATCATCATCATGTTGTGCTGGTAGCACGGATATCCCTGACCCTATCTCGCCACTTTTCCCTATCGTTCATCGCCTCTGGCAGGTCTTCTGGACAACATCCCGTTTCCTCACATAGTTGCTGAATGTATGTTCGTGCTGGTCGTCCTGCTTTTGCTCGGCCATATGTGGGGGTCCATAAGAGTACATCATTTATGAGTTCATCCCTGCTTCTCTAGCAGTGTCCTGCATGTCTGGTTCGTGTGACTGCTAACATATCAACTAATAATAATGTTGTGTACTTTTTCTCTTTCAGATTTGAAAAGAGCACAATAACAATGACAAATTCTCGATCGCAATGCCTTCGACAAGACAGGAAAAAATATTTGCCTCTCTACTTTTTTGGAGACAGAACCGTTCAAAACTGTCTCAAAATAGGTAAAATCCATTTATATGATAACCATGTATTTATTACCTACAACGGTAACCATTTTCATCACGAAAATTAGGGGGGGTCCTCGTGGTATAATCGTTAAAGCGATGGACTGCAGAATCGTAGCAAGCGAGTTCATATTCCAGTCGCACTATTACATTCACTTTTGGGCAAATACCCTTGGGAAAGGTATGAACCCCCTTATCTCCCCAGCAACGGGTTAAATAGCACTACTACGGTTCTTCTCGGAGAATGGCTTTGGCATTAAATAACCTACAAAGGTTGATATGCCATTAAACAAAGAAACCAAACTAATTAATTATAATCCTTAGTGAACAATTATAGCTTCAAATTTAAACATATCTCTTTGATCCATACCAAGAATATTAACTGGTAATTCCACTCCTGTTATATCCTAGCTGTAATGTTAATGATGGAGTAATCAATATTCTC